>JAULKM010114160.1:0-22294 GCA_032355605.1 Rubia tinctorum | reverse complement strand
TTGGTGAACCACGTAAATCTTGTGTCTTGTTAATTTCGTTCATATTTTCTGTTCTTTCTCCATTCCGCACAACACAATCTTAAGTTAATAAAATCTTATGTTACTACCAAAAAAAAATGGCTGCCCATTCAAACATGAATTTTGGAATAGTCCCCAAATGTATTTAAGATTCTCCATACTCATAATTACAACCTATTGTTTTATTGATTAACTTTCTAGTTTTTTCTCAAGCATACTATTTTATCTACAAAGAACGCACCTTTTGACAAGGAAATATGCTCCTTGGGAAAAATTAAAACAATAACTAAAAAATTAAATTTATATATAAGCGTGAGCAGTAGCACAACACTTCAAAATTAAAAATCACAAATTCACAATAGTTGATATATAATACATTACATGCTAATAATAATAACACGTGTTGCAATAACTGTAAGAATACATTATTTAATAGTATTAGAATTGAATTAAATTTGCAATGGATTAAATTTCCCTTCATTTCTTGTACAACTTTATCCTCTCCAACAGAGGCTTCTGAGGAGGCCTAGTAGCTCTTTGAGCCTCCACGTACTCCATATAACTCATCGCTGCGTATCTAGTCGGAGCATTATCACGGAGTAGCGGCGTTGCCGGCTGAACAACAGTATCCGGCGACGGGCCATTTGCCACGACAAAAGATATCCTTTTCTTGCTATTGTTCACTGCAGCCCTGTGCAACCCGCTCTTGTACTTTCCATTGCTCAAAATCTATTTGAAAATATTGTCCCAGAGGAAGTATTGATAAACATGTGCATGTAGATCCAACAAACAATATCTTAGAAATGAAACGAAGGGAGGAAAAGGATGCTTGTATAAACATTTCAAAACTATAATTCACTCAGTTTAAATGAATGAATGGATTAAAAATTGAATAAATGATTGTTGGATGAGGTATCTAAATGAAATATCAGTTTTATGTACGACGTACCTCCAAATGATCGGCAGTGTTAACAAAGATGGCACCCGGAATTGTGCTAACCCGGGACCATTTTCCATCGTGCTGGATCTCTAACCCGGCGACTCCGTTATGTATGACAAAGGTCAGAAGACCCGGATCCGTATGAGGCGGTATTCCAATTGCGGATTCCGGGTCGGGGCATGGCGGGTAGTAGTTTACATTGACGATTTGGGTTGAGGAGCTCAAGTCCATGGCTTTGTCAATGTAGTCTTGTTCCAGGCCCAGACTCTCGGATACCCCTTCCAGTACTCTCCTAAGCAAACCCCTTATTTTTTCGCCATACTCCAACACAATGCTCCTAAAATTATAAAGGAACATATAATTGTTTTAAAATTATACTTTATCAATTCCCTTTAAAAAATAATTAAAATTTAGTCATTCATTGACAAAGTGGGTTATGAAGTGTGGGGGCAGTTTCTCATCCAGAAATTGAGTGTGTTTGGTCGATCGACGTTTATAAGCAAACCTGATTTATTTTAACTTATTTTGAGACCAGCTTATGTTTTACGGAAAAAATAGCTATTGCTTTTCAAATTAGCACAACTTTATTTCAAGCAACTTACCTAAGTTGAATGGGTTTATCTGGACAGCAAAGCTCAGGATGTACAAAAAACCTCATATAATCCCTCCAGAACAACATTTTCTCGACTGCCGGATTAGCTCCGATGGTGGATCTCACCATCACGGGGAACCTGGGGTTCTTCATCTCAAATTTAGGTTTTTCCTCCTCCGCCAGATTGAAAAACTCATCACACGCATTAAGTAACGCATCAGTCTCCGTTTCCAAAATCCCGTGATTTACCACCTTCATCCAATTAAAACCGCATTTCAAATATTGAATTAGGTTACATACATTATTTTTTTTCTTACTTTTATTTTAAATTTGTAATGGATGATATGATTTTAGGAAATTAACTCTAACATAAAAAAAGCAGAGTGGATAAATGAAATTGTTACCATTATACAGTTTGTCAAGGGATATCTAATCTTTTCATATCAACTTTACGTTTTTTCCCCTTTATTAGTATATTTTTTCAGTTACACACTGCACTATTTTATTAAATTACATATTAAATGTTAAAAATTTTAATATTATAAAATTTTAATTTTCACAATCAAATATATATTATACTTGTTTTAACTTATAAATATAGTTTTTAAATTTTTTTAAAAATACAACTTTTAAGGTAATAAACTTATAGATAGACCACATTCCCTGAGACTTCCTCTTATTTTTTTTTATACTTGTAAGAATATTTTTAAATACAAAAATTCTTTCTCGTAAATTTTTGAATCTATTTTTCGAAAGACGGACTTTCCATATGTTATGGAAAGACCAAAGACTCAAGTGCAATTTTTCCACAAAAATATAAAAATTTGTGGATTAAAGCAATTAAAATCTAGGTCAAACTTGCATTATAAGCTATTTGGGTATACTCATATTCCTATTTAAGTTTTAATTAGAAACACTACATATTTAGAGTAAAACATAACTATAGAATTATATGTTTTCCAAGATTTTGTCTGAATTTTTTATTGCCAAATCATCATAAACTAGTTAAATGTTATCAGCAAATAAAAATGTGCTAAAATTAAAAAGGAATATTTAAAAAAAACGGAGGGAAGCGGAATTTCCATTAAAATTAAAATACTACCAACCCTTAGTATTTGCAGGGGTTTCAAATTAGAGCATGTGCACGGGGATTTTAGAGTGGTTTCAATTTGGAACTGAAACCACGAAACCCTATAATGGTGGTTTTAATGTAGTCTCAATAAATTGAGACCACCCTTCAATTTTAGAAAATTGAAACCGGCTCACTTTTGTTTTTGTTGCACAACCCACGAGTAGCTGAAGCCGGGCATTTTTTTGTCTCCCAGACTGCCACCTGACAGTTTCTGATTGGGCCACATGGCAGCGAATGTCCCAATCTTTTTAATTTTTTTTACTTCCGTTGGACATGTGGCACAATCATGTGGTGCCACATGTCCAACGAAAAATTTAAAAAATCTAAATTTAAAAAATTCGAAATTAATTTAATTTATTTTAAAATAAAAATCTAATTTTTATTTTCAAAAAATTAAAATCTAATTTTGATTCTTTTTAAAAATCAAAATAACATTCTTTTATTAAAAAAATATGTTTCTATTTAATTTTGGTTCATAAAATAACTTTTAAAATTTTAAATTAATTTTAAATTTTAAAAAATTCAATTCAATTCAAAAATTACAAATGTATTATTAAATTTCACATTTCAATTTATTTTGGATACACGTACTGTATCGCTCTCTATTATTTCAATTTATTTTTACTCAACCACAAACCACTCTTATTCAATAATTGAACGTTTTAACTAGTATGATGTTGACTGTCGATCGACGTTTTAATTAGTTCATCTATGAACATAACATAACATTAGTATTAAAATTATTATTTTTTTATGTAACCTGCAATCGGTGATGGAAGAAAATTGAACGAATAGAGTTAAAATGATTAATAAGTGAATTAAATTTGTTTAGTTTTATAGAGGGGAAATCTTTTGCCTTTTATTAAATTTTAAAGTATCTTGAACTTACCTACTAAAATGAATTGATACTAATGCCTGTACTCTAAACCTTATTTGGATTTCAGTTCAGTTCATATCAGTATAATTATATTTATTTTAGTTCATTTTAGTATATTTATATTATTCCAGTTCAGTATATTTATATTTATTTCAATTCAATATATTTATACTTATTTCAGTTCTATAACTACAATCATTAAATAAAACTAAAATATTAATATAATTTTTTTAATTGAAAAATAAAATATTACAAGTCCTATTAAAAATAAGAACAAAAATAAAAAATTGTTTGATATGAAAATTTTCATTTTTGACATGAAAGTTCATGTTATCAATAGTTAACCTCAGTACGTCAGTTCGTTTGAATTCAGTTCAGTTCAATTCATTTCATTTGAGTTCGTATCAGTTTAATTTAGTTCAGCTCAACATGAATGTTTATAATGAAATTTAACTTAATTTAGTCACATTGTTACTATTTTTAATACACTTATTTTTAATTTAGTTCAGATCAATGCAGTTTGGTTCAGTTCAGATCAATTGAGCTCAATTGAGTTCAATTTTTTTAATTCTTTTGATAAATTTTTGTCTTTTTACATTATTTTAAAATGATTTAGATTTTTGGTATTTTAATCATGTATAACAAGAAATATAAAAATTTAAGAATATGGTATTTTTTTTAAAAAAATATGGTAAATAAATTTTTTTGGCTAAAATATATTATTTATAATTAAATTAAAATTTTCAGTTCAGTATATTTAAAATTATTTCAATTCAGTTCATTATATTTATATTATTTCAGTTCAGTTCATTATATTTATATTATTTTAGTTCAGTTTGGTTTAGATTAGATCATATTAAATCAATTCCAGAGAACAAGGCATAAGTGGAGTTGGCCAAAATCTTATAGTATATTAATTATTATCCTTGTAAATAACCAATTTTGCATTAAGTAGAGTGGGATTAGCATATTAATTATTTTCCTTGTAAGTAACCGATTTGGCATTAAGTAGGGTTGAACCGGGATCTTGTATATTAACTATTATTCTTGTAAGAAATCGATGTGGGATATATCTTTCAACACCTTTGAAGTTCCATCTGTAACTATGAGTTGACGAGAAGGAAAATTTCGAGGCAATCAGTATTCAAATTTATAACTATTGAAATACTTAGTCAGACACTTAATTACTTAATGATTATGTAAGTGTAAAGTACGATGATTTTATAATCCCAAACACCATATAATAGAAATTGTTTGCTTGGTGCTGTCAACCGAGAATATTGAAGTCATTTTAACTAATCTAAACTAAAGTTGTTTAAAAATAACATACTAATATTATAACGGTTTTAGGAGATTAGAGGAAGCAAGTACCATGAAGAAGCCCCATTCCTCGCAGGCCTTGCCAAGGTCACGAATGGCCCTTGCACGAACATCTGGACTGGTGGAGGAGAGCAGCGAAACATCAATGACCGGAACAATAACTCCGGCAGCGGCCTCATCGGGCTTGGGTAGGTTTTTGAACTGAGCATAGTCGGAGGGCAGGGATTTGAGGTCTTGGGATTCAGAAAGCTTTTTAACGCTCCACATTATTGTTGCTGATCACTACAAAATGTAGCAGTGATTATAGATTAATTTTTGAGTGGTGGCTTGCATGAGGAGAAAGTGGAGCCTATTTATAGGAGAAATTTCTTTAAATGATGCTAAATAATGCACTTGGATGCAAAATAGGGAGGATGCATTTAGCAAATACGTTCTCTCCACACTATATATATATATAGATATATATATATATATATAAAAATATTTATTTTGCCTATTTATTTATTTTGCCGCAGTAAATTATTTGTTGGCAAAGAGAAGAAAAAGCTCGTGCACCAGCACTCGAATCCAGCAATGACCGTAAATGACCAGTTTTTCAGAAGACAAGGGGTACAAAGACACTTTTGAATATGTGCACAAACTAAATAATTTGGGCGTATAAATGCACTTTTTTTCTTTTTATATTAGGTCAACGCCTGAATTCCTTTAGTCAACGCCGGAATATTGCAATTTGGGTATATCTGCACTATTGCTAAAAAACTTAGAGTTAGTTTCACACTTTCAAATTTTACTGGATTATATCTGCACTTTCAAATATTAATAGGTTTATTTTTGCCAGTTTTATTTTTCTTTATCAAAAAATTATTCAAATTTATCATAGCTGGTTAAATTGATATATAAAAAGAGAGGGGAAGAATGAATCAACTTCCTTATTTTAACCTCCTTTTATACTCCAAATCCGAATAATTAATACTCCAAATTTTACCCATTAATTAACTCGACTCTCATATTATTTCAACAAACTAATTAAATTAACAATAATAATAATAATAATCTCGTTAATTATTCAAGATGTTTCCTCCCGCCCAAGATCTCAAGGCTTCGGTTCTATTTTCACAACGCCTTCTTCAGCAACGGCGCCACAAGCGTGTCGGTTGCTCAGGCCAATTCGCCGATGAAATTCAGAGTCTGTTAACAATGGGACCCAAGTTTGACTCCAAGACTATCGGTTACGCGTAAGGGATGTTTGTTGTCTTGTCACAGGAGGAAGCTCTGGCCGCTCCGGTGCAGTTTACTGGCAGCGCTTTTTTGGATGGTTCGACTAATTTGTTCATAGTCGTGGTTTCAGCAGTTTCTGACAACCACGAGGAACCGTTGTTGCTCAGAATTACGTTGGTACTGGATATGAATTGCTTTTAGGACATTAACCAATTGAAGAAAAAAAATACATCATTTTTATACGAATAAGTGGGAACTTGGTTTTCTTGTAGACAATTGATGAGGATTAGGCCCAAGTGATGTTAACATTGGCCCACACGGGTTTGAAACTGTAAACATTTATACCGCACTAATGGGGTAGCAGCAATATACACGGAGAGAAATACTTTATTGAGATTATAGTGTATAAATACCAAGTATCTATTCATTTATGTATTCATGTTCACTCTTATTTGGGCTCCTTGCTAACTTAAACTTCAGATGGTTTTCCCCTGGGATTCCCCGGGGTTTGCAGATCACGAACCAAGAGCTCGAGGAATCTATCCATCCGGTTCACAGACGCATCAATTGGCATGCCCAGTGGGACTTCTCTCGAGGATATGCAAGATATGCTTCTTCTGCATAACCTGGATAGGGGTAAGCTATCATGGGTTGAGAGACCAATCTTGAAGTTAAAGAAACTGGCATTGACGGTGCCACTTCTCTCGAGGTACTCATAGGTCTCGGGGGGGGGGGAGTGATTCGATATCCACATTAGCTCTGATAGCCTCAACAGTCACTATCCCAGGAGCCGAGGCAAGATATGGGATGGTGACCTCATTGGGAGTTCAAGGGTATGGACACATAGTGGCTAGTCTGGGGCCTTATAACCCTTCTGGGCATTTGTCGATCTATCCAGGGGCTATGCAAACCTGGGTGAACCCTGGTTACATGGGTACTCAGTCAGTGCATCCTATGTAGTTCAGAGGAAACGAGCATGGGATAAATCTAGTTGGTGGGTAGCAATGATTAACCGTGGATGTTGGTGACTAGTTGAAGAGGGAATTAGACAAGTTAATTGGTCTGATGGGTCAAGCTGCTAGATCGCCATTCAGTTTGTTGATCAAGGGAGTTCGATGACTAGTAGATGTGAAGCCATCGGAAGGGCTTCCTACTTACAGTGGTGAAACAAATTCTCGAGAGTTTATTCAGACGTTCTTGAGTCTGATGAACTCGAGAGATTTTGAGGAAAGGTTGATGTGTAAGTTGGTTGGGAGCTATCTTCGAGGAAAAGCTCAAGAGTGGTTCAATAAGCTACCAAGAGGGTTCCTGTATTCCCATATGGATTTCAGTGGGGATATGTTAAGCCAATATGGCCAGAAGAATTTTTGTACAAAGACACTATTGGAGCTTTATCTGACTAATCAGAAAGTGGGAGAGAGCACGGAGGCATTCTACCACCGATATGTATATGAAAGTTTAGGGGTGGTAGACACCACAAAAAATGAAGTAATTCAAGGATATCTATTAGGGATGTAGGATTTGGAGTTGTACAAGAAATTAAGCTCAAACACTCCTCAAACACTGCAAAAGATTCAAGAGGTAGTTGAATAGTACTCAAGGGTAGAAGAAGCCACGAAGAATAAGAGAGAGAGAGAGAGAGAGAGAGAGAGAGAGTCTGGGCGAGAAGTCAGGGAAGGGAAGTGTCGTTCGAGGGAAGAGGCCAGCAGAGGTAGTTCAACCTAACTTCGATAGGTACACGCCTATGTTGCCAATATCTATGGGGATATCTCCAGCGTAGATCCTAAGTATACATACGGGAGTGATTCGATCACCTCCACTTATGCAGAATACTCAAAATGCCATAAGAGCGATAAGGTCAATGAATTTATACTGCGATCATCATCGAGATTATGGCCACGACACGAATGACTGTGCTTAGTTGAGGATGGAAATAGAGAGATGTGAAAGAGAGGGACGGTTCCGAAATGCTGGACCTCAAAATAATTATGCGGGACCTCCAAGGCCCAGGAATGACCGAAGGGAAGGGTAGCCATACAGGAGGAACCACGGAGGTAGCGGAGACAGGAAACCTTGAGACCAAGTAGTTCAATGACAGGAAGGAAGCGAGGAGAGACCGCACGAACAACGTGGATGAAATTAGGAAAACGAGAATGATAAAAATCCTCCAATTCGTAGGGTGATTAATGTGAGTAGCGGAGTTGTAGGAGAAAGGTCTTCGAATACCATCATGAAGGCGGATGCTCGAAAAGCTCCGGTATGAGAACCGTGTCACAAGAGGTTCCAGAAGGATGAAACTAAGACATTCTATGAGGCGGATGCAGTTCCAAACCAAACTCCACACACATATCCCATGGTGGTCTCGGCAATAATTGGGAATTCCTTGATAAAAAAAGTTTTCATTGATGATGGAAGTGGAGTGGAAGTAATGTTTGTTGAATATTTTGATCAGCTAGATATCAGACGAGCTAATTTGAAAAGGTCTACCTCACCCTTATCCGATTTTATTAGGAAACCCATATTTCCTTTGAAGGAGATAACCTTGTCAGTCCGAGTGTATGATAGAGATAGGGGAGTAGCAATAGATTGTAATTTTGCAGTCATTGATGCCCATTCGCCCTATAATGTTATCCTCAAAAGACCATGGATGTGCCATGCTCGAGCGATTTGGTCACTCTATCACCCGATGATGAAGTTTCCCACCGATAGAGGAATTGCCTCTATTCGAGGAGACCAAAATGTGGCTAGAAATTGTAATCTCACGGCAGTGAGGAAAGCCAGAAAATCCAGAAATTTGGCCTCAGTGCATGGGGAAGCCAGCCTGACAGATACAACACAGATGTCCATTCGGGATCTAGGGACACTAGCTGTAGGAAGGTTGATGCCAGAGGGAATCAGAGGAGATTTGAGTAAGCTTCTGGAAGAATACGATGATGTCTTTTCATGGAATACTTCCAGCCTCGCGGGAGTAACCTCGTACTTAGTAGTACACGAACTCAACATAGATCCATTTATAAATCCAGTTAAATAGAAGAGGAGGATCTTTGATCCTAAGAGAGCCGAAGCTATTAAGGAAGAAGTGGAGAAGTTGTTAAAGGCCGACGTCATTGAGGTGTTATTCTATCCGGAGTGGCTGGCTAACCCGGTCATGGTGCCAAAGTAAGGCGACGCCTGGAGAATGTGCATATACTTTACCGATTTAAACAGATGTTGCCCCAAAGATAGTTACCCCTTACCACCGATTGATAAGTTGGTGGAAGCTATCATAAGATACCAGGTTTTGGCCTTTTTATGCACATAAGGGGTATCATCAGATATTAATGGCGGAAAGAGATATTGAGAAGACGTCGTTTATCACTGACATAGGTACTTATTGTTATAAGAAGATGTCATTTGGGCTTAAGAATGTTGAAGCTACCTATCAACGTTTGGTAGATAAGTTGTTTAAAGAACAAATGGAAAAGAATGTGGATATTTATGTCGATGATATGATTGTGAAGATTAGGAGTTATGAGGATTTCTTGGAGGATTTGGAAGAAATCTTCAAGAAGTTTCGAGGAGAAAATATGAATTTAAATCCAACTAAGTGTGTTATTGGTGTGTGGGCTGGAATTTTTTTTGGATTTATGGTATCTGAGAGGGGTATCGATGTTAACCCAGATAAATTAAAAGCTTTGATGAGGATGAGGAGTCCAAGAACATTGAAGGAAGTACAAAAGCTTACAGGGTCTCTAGCAGCCTTAAGTAGATTCCTCTTGAAGAGGGCAGAGAAGCACCTACCCTTCTTTGATGTGCTCCTAAGGGAAAAGAAATTCAAGTGATTGAGAAGTGTGAGGAAGCGTTCAAAAAACTGAAGGATCATTTGCAGGTACTACCTACTCTTATGAAACTAGAATAGGGTGAAACATTGTTCTTGTACATTTCTTCTTCATCCATGGCAATCAGTCCAGTACTAGTGATGGAGAAGAAAGGGCAACAACATCCCATCTACTATGTGAGTTGAGCTTTGCAAGGTCCGGAAACACGGTATACATCTCTCTAGAGGTTGATTCTGGTTGTGGTACATGCAGCACGAAGGTTGCGTCCTTATTTCCCGGCGCATATGATATTATTGCTTACAACTATCCAATCAGGTAGATCTTATTAAAATAAGAGGCTTCAGGTAGGATCATGAAATAGGCAGTGGAATTGGGAGAACATGATATTAAATACCAACCAAGGAATGCCATCAAAGGTTAGGCGCTGGCGAATTTCATAGTGGAAACCTAGGAACAAATTAAACTCGAATGCGAGATTAAAGAGGAAGCCCTTGAAAGGAAATAAGTATGGAGGTTTTATGTAGACAGTTCCTTGTATTTGGGCAGAAGCGGGGCTGGAGTACTACTCACAAGTCCTGATGGCAGAGATTACTTGTATGCGCTGCACTTTGCGTTTAAGGCCACAAACCATGAAGCTGAGTACGAAGCTCTGATAACTGTTCTGAAACTGGCTAAAGAGCTGAAGGTAGAGGAACTAGAAGTTTATAGTGATTCCCAAATAGTGTTTCAGCAAGTGAAGAGAGAGTATGTGGTTAGGGAACATAATTTTCTAAAGTAGTCAGTTATGGTAAAACATTTTTTGAAAGGTTTCAGGTCTCGATCTTTAACACAGGTGCCAAGAGAAGAAAATCATAAAGCATATGCTCTAAGTAAACTCGCCTCCTCAAATTTGGGATCTCAGTCTCAAAGACAGCTGCTTATGGAAACCCTGAGCAGAAGAAGTTTCGAGGAATTAGTGGTGATGGCTATAGAAGAGGAGAAAAATTGGATGACTGTCATAGTGAGTTACCTTTGAGAAGGGGTTCTACCAAGAAACAAGGCTAAAGCCAGAAGAATCAGATTGAAGGCCCCAAGACATGTGCATCAATATGGAATTTTATACCGAATGAGGCACCTACAACCTTTACTTCGATGTGTCACACCCTATGATTATCTGATAAGAGAGGTTCACGAAGGCATATGTGGTAGCCACTAGGGGGCTCGGTCAGTGGCAAGGAGGCTTACTCGAGCCAGATATTATTGGCCAATGATGTTTGATGATGAAAACAAATACATCAAAGCCTACCACCAATGTCAAAGGCATGCCCCCTCTAATTCACATTCCTAAAGAAAAAATTATCAACATTCATAGTTCATGGCCATTCGATAAATGGGGGATTGATCTAGTAGGACCTTTCATGCAAGCCCATGGGAAGTTCAAATATCTTATTGTGGCTATCGATTATTTCACTAAGTGGGTCGAAGCTAAGCCTTTGAAAAATATAAAGGGAAAATGTTCGTTAAATTTTTCTGGAAAAACATTATTTACCGCTTTGGGATCCGAGGATAATAATCATGAATAATGGAACACCGTTTGCCCAAGATCTGTTTAAAAAATGGTGCGAGGAATACAAGGTTCAGCAAAAATTAACGGTAGTGTACCACCTGCAGGCCAATGGTCAGGTATAGGTAACCAACCAAACAATTTTGAACGGTATCAGAGCTAAGCTCGAGGGGGCTGACGAGAACTGGATATGTGAAATACCCAATGTTTTGTGGGCATAACTGACAGCCGAATCTTCGACCACTAGTGAAACACCTTATAGCCTGGTATATGACTCAGAAGAAGTGATCCCAACAGAGATTGGAGTTCCAAGTCCGAATTTAATAGCAACCTCAGAGGAGATGGTTAATGAGGAGAATCGATATCTTTATCTCGATATGGTGGAGGAAAAGAGAGATTTGGCATATTTGCATGAGGCTAAGGTGAAGGAAAGGGTCAGGTGCTACCATGATAGAAGAGTTAAAAAAAAAGTTGGTGTTCAATCCAGGAGATTCGGTGATGAGGAAAATGAGAAAAGTCGTCGTGAACCTGAAGGCAAGTTCGCTGCCAATTAGGAAGGTCCTTACAGGGTGGTGGAAGCACATCTGAGAGGTAGTTATGTCCTCTAATCTATGAATGGGACAAGGGTCCCTAGAAGATAGAACGTCACCAACCTGAGGAAGTATTACCAGCTGCAAAAGTAAGAGCGGTAGGCTGATAAGCGATACTCTCGAGGATATAGGTAACGTGCTGATAAGCTGAACCCTTCGAGGACTTGGGTAACATGCTGATAAGCTGAACCCTTTGTAATAATTCCAGCTCTTGAGGCTGAGGGTGGAGTGGAATGATGATAAGTGACACTCTTGTGACACGGGTAACATGCTGATAAGCTGAACCCCTTGTAATAGTTCCAACTTGTAAGGCTAATAAACTATTGACGTGTTGATAAGAGGTACTCATTACGATGCAAAATCCTCATTTGGTGAATGAAATTATTGATGGAGAAAGATAATAAGCTACTTAATTCTATTCCAACATTTACAATGTATTCACCTAAATATCTTCTTGTATTATTTATTTGTTGATAAGGAAACATGTATAAATTACATACAAGATCAAGGAGACATACAACAAATAAACAACATAGTTTATGAAAGGATATCTCTATATAACTTATGAAACAATGGATTCACCTAGTGTACAAATCGTACAAGTCATACAACATTAATACATTTGATACATTGAATAAGATCTATCTACATAACTTATTTGCCTAGGTTTCCAAACCTGGCTTTGAGATGTTCAAACTCTTCCATCTTGACCCCGGAAGCACGTTGAAGGTCTTTCATCTGTTCCTCCTCAAGGTATTCAGAGGGATCTAAATTAGACTTTTAACGAGAAGGAGTAGAAAGGCCATACTCACTTCTATCACGTTTTTCGAAAAACTTTTTTATTCTTGTCACTAAATGATCCTTTATCCTTATCACCCTTCTTGGATCATAATTTCTTCAAGGCTGAAGATATTTGATGACTAGGAGGGGGAGGATCATGGATTTTTAACTCTCGAATCAACTCCAAGATGGTCTGGGAAGCTGCTTTCTCCATGTCAGTCCCTCGAGTATCTACTTGGCGATCAACAAGCCAATGATGGGAAGCCCTATGTAAAAATCTAGGCAAAAACTTACTATCTATAAGTTTTGGCCCAACAACTCCATGGTATAGGGAATGAGCCCAAAGTTTTACATCAAGAAGATTAGCCTTCTCATGTTCTTTGATTTTCAACTTCAAGGACTTGACTTCCTCTAAAAATCGAGTATTTTTCAGCAAGGACTGACTTGGTCACTAAGGGATCTTCTTCAGTAGATGTACCTTTTTGAGCTAAGGCTTCTTCCAACCTCTTAATCTCACCACGATCACTCTATGAAGCTCCATTACCTCTTCAACTTGGGATTTATATCTATATGCTTCAGTCTGACTTAAGTTGAGATGAGCTTCGAGAATCGGGAGTCTATGAGAATCAGCTAAGCATCTCTTTAAGAACCCAAATTGGTTGTTGATGTGGTGTACTGTCTTTTGATAGTCCTGCTCGGCAGGATCACTATCTTCAACAACCTCTAGAGGTAACACCTTGCTATGCTCCTCAGATCTATAATCATTTGCTAAACTCTTGAGAGAAGGATGATCACCCTTATGACATAATTCCAATGCTTCTTTAATACGACAATTTTCATCACGAAGAGAATCATTTTCTGAGATACACTTAGTGAGGTCTAGCAAGGACTTCATTAAATACTCACTTTTTCATTCAGCTCAATTCGGATACTCGAAAGTTCTTTGTATGCGCATTGCAGTTGCTTTACCAATGATTTACACTACGAAAACAAAAAATAAAAGGGGGTAAGGAATGATCAGTGGGAATAATGTTTCATTAGTTAAAATAAGAATTACAAGAAAAAGCCAAAATAGGCAACTATTACACCTTATCCTCTACCCTATTAACATCCTCCTCGGAGAAAGGTTGAGTCGGGGTCTTTATGGCCGGTTGTGGAACCACACCAGCGGCCACCATCGCAGGGGTGAGAGCTCTGATGTTATTAGTGGTTTGGATGCATCTTCGAGCCTTTACAAAGTTGAAGAAGGAAAAACACAGACCACCCTTGATCGCTTCTTCCCACTTGGAGTCAAGGATCTCACAAGCTCGGGCTTAAAGAGGGAGTCCACGAATGTAGCATCCTCCTTGGATAGACAAGAGGCCAACCTTTTCTTTAACTCCCTTTTGGCCAGAAATCTACATTCGAGCTGCTTTGACATCTCAAGAACGTCAACAAAGAAATCGAAGAGCTCCTTGCTATTTAGTAGCTTTTCTAAGAAAGCCTCGAGGAGTATAACTTGTGCCTTTGGATCCTTGGCCACCTTTACTCTCTGTTCAAGAGCTTCATATTTAAGCACGAATTTCCACTTGTCAGCCTCGAGCTCGAGAATTTTCTTCTTCCCAGCCTCAAGATCCTTTGACAACTTCAAGATTTCACGATTTTTTCTTCCAGTCTTTTGTCCATGAGATTGTAGTTGGAGCCCACCACTTCCAAGAAGGAAGATTATTTTTGGGCTATCTCACCGACCTGTTGAGACACATGAAGCATAACAGAATGGTCAGGGGTATTAGTTACAAAGATTACAAAAGGTACATAGTGAAAGACATGTAAAATATATGTACATAAGAAAATATACCAACCCATGGGATTGAGCCAAAAGTCTTAAGATCCTTCTTGTTGATAATAGGATTACCCGATGAGGTAGCTAGGGTATTCAAGGGAGATGGTCGGGGAGTGGCCTCCGAAGAAGCAGGTGGAACCCAACCACCGCAGTTGTCTACTTTCTGTCATTGGTTCCTCCTCGAGGAACCAGTGTTTTCACCATCCCTCTTCTCTGGAAGGGGTATCCCACCACCTACCTTAGATGTAGGATTTGAGGGGGTAGAGCTACCCTTATTACCATAATTCTTAGAAGGAATTAAATATGAACCGAGACCCAGTGAAAAAAGAAGGAGGATAAATTTAGAAGTAAGAAACAGAAGAAAAAAGAAAATAGGTAATAAGACTCATCAACACCTTCGGAGACTTCCAAGGGTCTAAAATGTGTAGGAGAGGCCTTGAGAGGGGACTTTGGATATGGTTTCCCGAATACTCTTTTTCCTTTCCTGTACTTTATAGAGGATTCCTCGAGAGGAGAATCTTGTGATTTGGAAGATGTTTTATCTTTTCGTAGCTTTTGGTATACATATTCTTCGTAAATGTGTGGTGGCCAAATAAAGCTCCTGAAAGCCTTGTCATGATTGGAGAACTTGTCATCCCCCAGAGGCGAAGCTAGCAGACATCTCTTATCATCTTCGAGACGGTTAGAGTGAGAGTACTCTCCTCCTTTCGGGGACTCAACTTTTATGTTTGAGTTACATCGGGGGATTTCGTATCTCATGCAATCGAAGTTAATCCCTTTTCCCCAACTCTTCCATTGGCCCGAATGGGAAGGAATGATGAAGACCTTTTGTTTTCTTTCCATCCCAATGAACATGATGGTTTTTTCTATGATCTGTTGCTATAGGATACATAGTATAAAGAACGGAGCAATCTATATCTAGGCTTAATTCCAAATTTGTGGCATCTTATCAAGAACATCATGATAACCACTAGAACATTGGGGTGCACCTGTGCTGGGCTGACTTAGAATTCTTTAAGGATTTTAGAGAACGGGGGGAGGAAATGGAAAACAGAGCCCTGAAGAAGTTGTTTAAAAAAATAACTGACCTACCCTAGGGGGGTGTTTTCAAGGAATTTTTCTACTCTAAGGGGTTGGAAATATACGTCTGGAGGTATCCTTTGTTCTGAAGGACTCAAAGACACCCACTTTGAGATACGTTTATGTGCTCTCAAGGATGGGGGCTAGTTGATATTTTCATCTGCCTCTTCTTCCAAGGGAGATGCTTCTCTATCTTCCTCTACCTCCCTGGGGGTGAAGATCTAATCTACCCTCTTCGAACGTTGGAGGAAAAAGCCAACCTTCCCTATAACGGGAGATCTTATTACGAAAGGTTTACCCATGCCCGGAGTCCAAATACCTGAAAATCCCTGGGCAAGCATGTCCTTGATAGGCCAACCGTCTGGATTATAATCGGTCCAGCCTATAACATTGTCTTCCATATCCCAATTGTATTGAGATCCCTCAAAACTCTTAACCTCATAATCAGTGTTTGCCTTCTGCGGCGAATTATCCTCTCTCCCATCTAGTCTAACCCAACCAACTGATCCCCCCTCGACAGACTTCTCACCGTATCTAGCCATTAACTAAGTAAAAAGGAGGGAAAAAAAGAAGAAACTAGAAGATGAAATTTATTGGTTGTGGAGAAAAGTTGCAAAGAGATTAAGAAGATGACTGGGGAGATTTAGAGAAAGCTTGGGAAGTTTACTCCTTTTGAAAAATGCCTAAAAATAAATGTAAGGAAGTTGAGAAGAGAAAGAGCAGTAAAAAATCATGAAATGGCGGCCAGAGTAATGATTATCTCATAAAACAAAAAAAAATGAAAAGCCGTAAAATAATTTTGCCCCTTTTCAGAGAAGAGGGATCTTCACGCGCCCACACTGGTTGGTATATAGACACACATGCCTTCTTGTATTCTATTAGGGCTTAAAATTAAGAAAATTGAATACCAACTCGAGTCTTCCTAGACGATGCTCGAATCCATAGACTTCGAGGGCTGGTTAAACTATGTCTTTGAGTTTCTACCTCGAAGGCTATTGATCCATCATCTTGAGACTCCACATCCTTGAGTGGATATCTAGTTTTTTGGGGGATTTTGATGAGAACTAGGCTCAAGTGATGTTGTGGGCCAATGTTAATTGGCCCAAAGAGGTTGAAAACGGTAAACATTTATACCAAACTTATGGGGTAGCAGCAAGATATACAGAGAGAAATACGTTGATTGATATTGAATTGTATAAATACCATCTATGTATTCATTTCTGTATTCATATTCACTCTTATACGGTCTTATTTAGGCTCCTTGCTAACTTAAACTTTAGAGAGTTTTCCCCTGGGATTCCCCAAGGGCTTACATGTCATGAACCAAGAGCTCAAGCAGTCGATCCATCAGGTTCACATACGCATCAACAATTCATGGATTTAAACTTTAAAAATAATAATTAAACTATATATGTGAGGTGAAGGATTAAAGTGTACCAGTCATTCCATTGTATACGTTTCTAGTATTTTAGTCCCTCTTCTCTCTCTCTCTCTCTAAAAAGTAGTGAATAAAGTTCAAAACCCTAGATCTACTTTTGGGGAGGCTTCCACCGCTCTCCACCACTGTCGGTGACCTCCCCCCTTCCCTCACCACATCCCCCTTTCTCTCATTGTTCCAAACCTTCCACTGGAAACCCTTCTTGGTTTCATCTTACTTTGGAATCGAAAGCTATTTTCAATCTTTCTCCATCCCGTCTTTAAAATCTGTGACACCCCCAATGTTTTTAGACTGTTGGAAGCTTCCTATCGCCGCCGACTGTAGCTACGACAACCACGTACAGGCCGCAACTAGGATCACATCAGAGAGTTTTTCACGACAAAAAGTATACACGGGTGATGAAACATTGGCATTGAAGCACAAATCTGGAGTCCCTCACAAAGGAGAAGCTCAGCCCAGCAAAAAGGAGCTTCGACGCGCCGCCGATGTCGGACACGCATTTCCAACATCAGACATGTGCGGCTGGCCAGAGCTACGCACAGCCACGGTTAGCCACCCCAGAGCCCCCCACGCGCTGGTAACCTTCCGCAACCGAGGAGAGTTTGAGCCTCTTTTTCCTTTTATTTTTTTTTACTCTTTTTACATTGTGTTTAAGCTTAGTTTTGGTGGTGGGTTATATTTTTAAAATTTTTGTAGGTTTTTCTTTCTTTCTTTGCTTTATACTTTTATTTTTCTTCAGTTTTAAAGGGTAGAGCTCAAATTAGTTTTGTGTTTCAGGCGTTGGATTAGATATTTCTTTGTCAGTATAAGTTCTCCGACGATCTTTTTTCGGTAAAACGGTCCGGTTAAACCTTACTGACTTCAAATCCATTTTTCAAAGCAGTTAGGCAAAATCCAAGTCATAGTCTTTAAAACAACTAAGTTTTGGTGACTCTGTCTAAGAATCCAAATCAGATTTGTAGATTTAGGTTCGTTAGGACGTTTGGGGAAATTTAATATAATTTTTTGGTTTAAATTGTCTTGTCTTTTCGGATACTAACTTAGGGACTATTCTACGTATTATTTGTGATTCCTATACACATATAGTAAAAAAATTGGGACAGTCTAAGTGACCGGCCATAGTCTCCTATTTTAGTGAAAGGGTCGGAACAGGTTCATTGGAGACCGATCAGACTTTTAGTTGTGGAGCTTCATTTTATTCATTTAAGATTTCTTGAAGTTGGTCTTAAGTGTGGATGAATCATTTTGGTGTGTTTAATCTGATGCTCACTACTGGGATGGATTTAGTTCGGTGATTTTGGGCCGATATTACTACACAACTACGCAGGGAAGACCACTCATCCTACTATACTCCATTCTTACTCTCACTCAGGCTTGATCAAAATTTAATATTTAGTTAGTGCATTTGTGTATCTTTCTTACTGTCACTGAGACCATTGTTATAGTAAAATTTAGCTAGTGTCTTTGTGTAAATTGGATCATCCCATATCTTGATGTAAAGATCATTCAAATGTAGGTTATTTGGCTAATATGGTAATAAAGGGTTGGATTCCCTAACATCCCCGTCATTGACAGTTTTATTTTTATTTTTTAAAAAGAGAAAATCTATGGAAAGACGGTCTTTCCATAAGTTTATGGACAGTCCACTATACTTTTTACTTTAGGCAAAGTCTTGGGAAAGACTGTCTTTCCATAGGCATATGGAAATAATTATAGAAAGGTAAAAGGTTTTAGTTGTAATATTAAAAAATTATTATGCAGCATGCAGTAATTATAAGTTTATGACCCGAGTAATGCAACCCAAAAATTTTATTTTGCTTTCTTCTAATTTGTAGTTTAAATTTTGGTCTTTTTATAACTTATGGAAATATCGTCTTTCAAGAGATGGACTATATACCTTAAATGTTATAACTTTTTATAAAATTTAAATATTGTATTTCAAAAGTTAAACAAGTGATAATGTGTATTTGAATGTGAATATAAAAAATATTTTTAAATTTCTTAGTTTAATATATAATTTAACAAATTCAATGTATAAAGTAAAAAATATGTGGATTGTTCATAAACTTATTAACAGACAGCCGAGACCCACTCTTGCTAGAAATTAACTAGCCGCTTTTACAGATTATAACGTTAGTCTATTTCTTCTCCCTTCACATCTATCGCTTGGGAAGAAACCCCAACTAGTTAAGACTGACTTGAAATGACGGCCTTTATTTGATATTAATTCTATGACGGAATGGAAACTCAACTACAGACTGACTTGAATGAAGGCCTTTATTTCATATTAATTCTTCTATGACAGAATGGAAATGCAAGGCTCAGTTTAGCACCAATCTTTCACGACAAATCAATGTGCGCGCCTCCAGTGCTGCATTTTTTTTTTCTCTTTTGGTTAAAATGCATTTTTATCCCCGAATTATTTATTTAGTACAAATATATTTCTTAATTTTATGAAAGTGCACAAGTAAATTGTAGCCGAGATTTAATTTCTGTTAGGATTAAATTAGGACATTTAGTTGTGGTTATTTCAGGACAAAGAAGACAAATTCTCTTTGAACTAGGTTTCTGCAGAATCCCGTCTTCTTTGTGATTGCCAATTTCTCCATATAAAAAGGGAAAGATGACCGAATTATTCTAACATGTTTATCAATCATATATTCAGAATTTTGAGATCATTCTCTGAGCTTGCGAGCTATCCTCATTGTTATTTAATCATTCAGGTTAATTAAGTATCAACACCTTCGATTTGTGAACTAACCATGCGCGCTAGTTAGCTTCATAGATCTTGAATTGTTCATAATTCCGAGGGCCAATTATGCGGCTATACTAGAGTTTGTGAAATCCCTCATTCAGTTAAAGATATAAAATTCCGCAATGCAGAGTTTTCGCAAGGAAATTCATAAGCATTTTAAAATGGCAGGAAGTATTGCATTTAATTAGGTATTTCTTATACAAAAATATTTTTGATACATAAGACCTGCATTTAATTTGGTAGTTTATCTACAAGAAACGACATTGGAACTAGTTTATACGAACTGAATTTCCGGTCCCAAATTGATTTTCGACTTAAGTTTCTCTTGGTACTAATAAAGTGTTTACCTAAAGTTATAATATGTTAAAATAATTACAGTTTTCTGAAATTGATTTTATGTTTTAAATTTTGCAAGGGTTTAGACATTTGAGTTGAGAAATTGTCTTTTTAATCTTATGATTTGGCCGAAACTGCTAATATAATCTTATAAAATCTGAAAGTATCAATCTAACCATGACAATATGAAATTTGATAGAAATTGGTGAAATTACCATTACACCATTGACTTAAAATTTTGAAAATGACAATTATACCCTCCCATCTCTCATCTTCCCCGGATCTTCTTACCTGTCTTCTCTTCTTCCCTAACTGCCGCTGCAACTTCTTTTCTTTTTCTTCAACGATTTTCCGGTGTGGTTGTCCGTTTTGGGTTCGTCTACTTCAATGATTTTTTCGTTGGGGGTTCTTCTTCAGCAATTTCCGCTGGGGTTCTTCATTAATTTTTGGACCTTCCACTGGGGTTGAGCGATGGCGTGGCGTAGAGATGGCTTCAAGGCCGGGGAATGGCAATCGAGTTTTGCAGGATAGCTCGAGGGGGGTTTTGAGCAGTGTCGTCGAGGCTCGGATTGGCTGGCATTCAGGGATGGGGTTGTGTCGAGACGGTTGAGCACAACGGAGCATGGCACCGTGGGGTAGCAGGGATAGGGTTCAGGGCGGGCTAGAGTTGAGCGGTGGAGGTGAGGCAGAGGCTAGCCCGAGTTCAGGGTTAGGGTTGCATTGAGGCGGTGGAGTGCAACGGAGCGTGCAGACATGCATGGCTGGGCTAGGTTGAGGGTGGGCGGTTGTGTTGAGGGTGGGGATAGGTTTGAGCGGTGGCATTGTGGTTGGGGTTGGCTGGCATTCGAGCTGGGGTTGAGTGTAGAGTGGTGGTGGGCGGAGGAGGATGGGTAGATGGTGGTGGTCGACGGAAGAGGAGATGTGGTGGTGGTGGACGGAGATGGATGGAAATGGCAGCGGTGGAGCACGGCGGAGCGTGGCAGCATGCGGTGGCGGGGTTAGGGTTGTGGTGGTAAGTGCGGGGCTAGGGTTTATGGAGGAGGTGTTGCTATTGGCCGGTGAGTGGTGGTCGGTGGTGGCATGTGAAGAAGAAGAAGACGTTTGGGGGTATATTGGTCCTAAATTTTTTTGCTTTTAAGCATGGGTAATTTGGTCTTTTTAGCTTTGGTCAACACATGATTTCAATGAGTCAATGCGGGAATTGAAAAAAATGGGTATAACTGCACAATTTTACAAAATCTTAAGGTTAGTTTTACACATTCAGGTTTTACAAGGTCATGTCTTCACTTTGAAATTTAATAGGATTATTTATGCACTTTACCCTTAATAGTTTGTAGTTTTTTTACCCAGTCGACCCAGATTTGTATTGGGTTGGATAGAGTGTGTAAATGGGTCATGTCATATCTAGTCGGGTCAATTTTGTATGAATCTGGCCAAGAAACAATTGAACCATCATCAATTATAATATTTTTGTGCAAATTTTCAAAATAGCCACCAGAAATTTACTAGTCCCTTCGTCCTAGAATAATTGACACACATATTTTTGACTCGGTATTTTATACAAGTTGATTTGGCAGAAAATAATTGTGAAATAAGTAAGAATATGTTGGGAAAATGGTAGACCCAGTTAAAAAATTGTTGAAGTTAAAGAGGCTATTGTAGGAATTTTAAAACATATTCTTTAGGGATAAATTTATAACCCTAATTTTAGACTGAAAGTGCTAATATAACCCTGCAAACTCAGAATGTGTCAATTTAGCTCTAACTAATTAGTGTATGTACCCATCTAACCTTAAATTTTAAAAAAAAATTGTGCCGATATAATCAAACTCGCTAATTCCGACACTGACCAAATGATTTCCGCCATCATCTGAATTATTTTTCTCATTTTACCCCTCTTTAAAAAACAAAATAAAAAAAAAGAAAACCTTTACGCCTGGTCTTTTTCCTCCCTCTCTCTCGCCACTTCTCGCCCGCCACTACCAACCATCTGTCATCTGCCACCACCATACCCCAGCCCGTTTCCCCAAACCCC
>JAULKM010114150.1:0-22294 GCA_032355605.1 Rubia tinctorum | reverse complement strand
GGGTTGGGCGAAATCCCCATTTGGTTAAAGATCCAATTTTCCGCAATCCAGAGTCTTCGCAAGGAGATTCATATCATGAAGTGGCCTGGATCAAGCCGAACGTAACTGAATAAGACTGAACCAAACTGAATCAAACTGAATCAAATTGTATCAAACTGAATAAAACTAAATTGAACAAAAATAATTAAAATAAGGTAACAGTTAAAAACGAAAAAGGACAGGCTATGTTTTTAAAATCATTCAAGCAAAATTTGGGAGGCCGTCGTCGTGCCTCTCAAAGACAGTATTTATAAATCCCAATTGCGACAAACTACTAGAAAGTAGATAGTGGAAAGTCGGGGCCGTCCACTAGGAAAATGGGGGTTTTATAGAGTGTTAAACGTAAGCACGCAAAGAATGTCACTCTATGTATACGGTAACAAAGTTGGGAGGGTTTTGGTTTTGGAAAATACTACGACTACTTTAAAATACTAAATTTTCAAACGATTAGAAAGAACGATGTAAATACGATCACAACTAGAACAAAAGATGGAATAAAGATGATAACGAGTCTTAGGTGCGATTGGTTTACATTTCTAGTTATCTTTTGATCATCGACTAATCATCCTATTTTTATGTATTAACCACATATTGTGGAGAACTTTCCAACACCTTTTGAGTGGAGAGGTTTCTCACCTCTCCTTGGTTATATTTAAAGTGGGAAATCGGTGCTACACAATAACCCTTACCCTCGGGTCACTCTAGACGATCGGCATCATAGATTTCCCCCATAATAGCAATAAACATGGAGACCCAACACAACTACCACAATGTCCTACGAGCGAGAAACACATAGATAGCACAAGTATATCTACTAACAACGACTACGAGGATCGGTCTTCATGCTAGACATTGTTAGTGAGCCACATCGATAATTAGGCAAACTCATTCAAATTCATCCTAAACCTAAGCAATTTCATCAACCAAAAATTATAATTAGTTGTCACCCCTAATTACAACCTAATGTCAATCAACAAGAATCACATCGACAAAACGACAAATTCTTCTGGGTTTGACCAAAAACCTAGCAAACAATCAATTCACAATCTTCAACTAGTTGATCATCCTAGTCTAAATCATGTATTAATCACACAACAAAGCACAAAACATACTTGATAATTAAAACACAAAATAAGATAAACCAAATTTCACAAATTCATACTAGAAATGCTTACCAATTGCTCCCAAGAGTATATTTAGCCTAGATTATGAAAAATTAGAACATAAAACATAAATCTATAAAGAAGCATGGAAGAAATTGAGAGAGAAATGAAAAAACTAAGATTTGGAGGTCCCAAGTCAGGCTCACATCAAATGGGGAAGAAGGAGTTTTTATAGTCTAGGAATTAAAGGAGAAAAGCTACATAAATGGGCTGCTGGACCCTTTGTCATGGACCGTGCATACTTGTCACTAACATTGCACATTTTTCATTGACCGTGACAAGCTCTTTGCACAACTTCTATCGCCTCTTCAAATTGTACGCACTGCTACGGGTGAATCGTTGATCCCATTTGGGAATTCTTGTAGTTGATTTTATAGCGCTCGAGAAGACGAATCAAATGGTACCACTCTTGAAGTATGGTTCTTCTTGGATCGTTATATGAACTCGGTTCAAACTTCCGGATCATAATTCATTCGCTTCTCTGTCTTCCTTCTTCGACCCTTCTATCTTCTATCCCGTTTTGACTTGTGACCTTAAATCTTTTACCATCCTTGCGAATGGCCTTCACTAAAATACTCTGAAGTACATACAATAAATCTTCAAATTAAGCTCACAAAAAAAAATCTAGATCCTCGTAAAGGCCAAAAATCTATTAGGCTCAAAATTGGTTACAAAATGAAGGATTTAGTTACGAAAACTGAAAACGGTTATCCAAACCCCTTATGGTGTAAACCTACCTAAATCTAGCAATTTTCTAAGAAAAATATAACAAAAGAGATGTTAAATGATTAGGAAAATACATGCATTTGACGTCTCATCAGCTATCGTAAATACATCACCCCATCGCGATAGTGGCAGATGCGAGTGAAATAACATGGTGAGGCCCATTTTTGCAACATGGCAATGTTTTTTATCCATGCACCTATTTTGCTCTAGAGTGGATGAGCATGAAAATTGATGAAGAATCCCTTTACCGAAAAAATGAGAATGAAGTCGAGTGATCAGGAATTCAGTGCCACCATCACTTTGATTTTTTTCCATTTTGGATGAAAACTGATTTTCGACAAAAGTGTCAAACTGCAAATAAGTGTCAACAAAGTCCGACTTGCAAAAAAGCGGATACAACCATGTAAATATAGAGAAATCGTCCACAAATAAGGCATAATAAGCAACACCATTTAAGGTTCTCAACAAATGCCAAGCGTTGACCTTTCTCCATAACACATGAGGTGCAGGTATGTGGTTTAGGCAACAAAAAAGAAACTGAAAGCAATCTAGACCTATTCAAGCTAGAAATAACTTCAATAAGAACATGTTCTAATCGCGCATGCGGGAGCTCGACTCTTATTCTGCTGTAAAAATGAAACAAAAACTGCTTCTCCCCGATCTAAAACATAAAGTTCATCCTCATAGTGGCCCCAAACCATGATGGCCTGGTTAATTTGTTCTGAATCACAAAGTTTCGGTCATCAAATGTAATCATTACATCAATATCTCTGGTCAACTGATAATAGATAACAAATTCTTAGTAATTCCATGCACAACTAGAATAATCTCGAATTTTCAGAAACCATATAATCACCAATATGAGTAAAGTAATATGAGCACTATTTCCAACATAAACTATAGATTTACCATTATAAGGAGAGACGTTGTCAAAGCCAGAAGTAGAGGATGCTAAATGACTGGTCGCATCAGAATCACAGTACCAATCTAACACTCGAGAAGGGTCAGACTACTGATAAGTGTAATAATTTTCACCCAAATGTGTGAAGTCAGAATGACGAATCTGGACTTGCTATGATAACACGTCATCGTATAATGCTGAGGCACCCACACCAGATGCAATGTGAACGCCTACGGGCGTGAGCAGGTACAACCGCCGGGGAAGCAGACCAGGAATTCTGGCCACCGCACTGACCACCAAAACTGCCACCTTTACCGGTGCGTGAACCCCATGCGCTTCTGTTCCTCGTTGGCACATGATCCCACACTTGATCGGCTGGTGGCTAGTCACTAGTTTGAAATGGGACTGCTCTGCGCCTGGATTAAAATAGCCCTGCAAATTTTGTAAAAATGGCTCATGGTTTTTCGCACGAGCAATAACATCCGAATATAATGGCTTCGGAACAAAATTAATTAAAGGAGCTGAAAAATCATTATACTCAGGACCAAGAGCAGTAAAAAAACCATATGATTTTATCAGCATTTATAATAGAATAGTCCATAACAGATAATTGTTTTAAAAATTCCCTTAAACTTTAGATGAACTTCATGGACTGTACCAGATTTGTGATTATCATGCGCATGAGAGTGAAGACGGAGAATGGTTGACGCACTGCTGTTCTGGAATGTGGAGGCAATATTATCCCAGATTTCCTTTGAAGTTGTGCAATCTAAAATTTTAAAAAAGGCCTTGGCAGTGAGGGAAAAGTACGTGAGACTGTAAACATGTTGATTTTCAGCAATCCATTGGTCATATTTGGCCTTAGCTTTCTGATAAGCTATCTGCGGATCAATTTTTTCACCACCAGAAGGGGTGACAGTGGTCGTGACAAAGGAGAGGGATAAGGAGCCAGCCGGCGGCAGAGAAGGGAGCTTCAAACACGGATAGGATTCGTCGACAAAACCAAAGAGCCCTTGAGGCTTGAGTATGTAACCAGCTTGACGCTTCCACATGAGATAATTTAATGACGTGAGTTTGATAATCATTATGTGGAGCAGAGTATTGTACTAGAATTTTTTGTCGGCCATTTTGAGTGAGATGGATATCGGGAAGTGCATCAAAAAGTGATCAGAAAAGGAGGGAGAAGGGTGGTTTCTGTTGTCAAAAATATATAGGAGATAGAGTGGTGGCCAAAAAAATTAGGATTTAGGGGTTTAGATCAGAACTTGCTTGAATATCATGATAGAATGATTTCCCGTAAGTAATTATTTATTCATAGAATTAATAAATAGAGACATAACAATATAAGTAAATAAGTAATGACTCTAATCTAATCACAATACGTATCCTGATCTAGTCAGGAATCTGACTTATCCTGATCTAGTCAGAAATTTGACTTATCCTAACAGATACTCATGTTGAATAATATTTATCCATGATTTAGTGTATGAGTATAATACTAGAAATTATCTGTTCCCAAATATGCCCTCCAGAAGGAAAACATTAAAGCAAATTCATTCGAATATCAAGGGCTCCTCGACTGATGAAACATCAAGATAATACTTCTCAACTTAGCCTACACGATTGTTGACCCTATTAAAATATTTTGTATTCATTTCAATGGGACAAAAGGAGGTAGCTTTGGAGTATATCTAGGACCAACTTTGTTGATGAAATATACTGTAAGGTTTGGAGAGGGGTTCAGACCTACACTACTACAAAACAGGCTTTTAACTTTTCCTAATTGACTTTGGTTGTGAAAAATAAGGCTAATAACCAACGTTAAAAGTTCTTTCACTTTGATTAGTAGAAAAATAGAAGTAAAAAAGTTATTTAAACATCGGTTTTAAAAAGCCAAAGTTAAAACATGTCCTTTGACTTTGATTGTAAAAAAAACAAAGTTAAAAGTTGTTCTCACCCGACATTGGTGTTGGTGAAACCAATATTGTGTGACCCAAAGCAGCAACAGTGACCCTACCGGAGTCGAAGAGAACCGGTTTTTAATCCTATTTGACTTGGTTTTGACTTTTTTTTGTTTCTCATCCTTGTAAATTTGATGAGAGCATAGGGAAACAAAGTTGGGCACTAATTATTGCTCTATTGTACACGATTATGAAAGCCATTGGGGGGTTAAATATTTAAGGCACACTCGAATTTTAATGAAGTAAGTAAATTAATAATTTATATTATTAAATTTATGGATAGAGTGTAGAAGCGTCCATATCATTGTAAATTTTATATTAATAGCATGTAATTTACATAATTCATATGGAAAACCCATCATCAGTTTATTGGAATGTAGGTTGCATCATGGATGGAAGCCATTGTTATAATCAAGATCGTAGAAGTGTGAAGTATCAAGAATTTTTATCTAAGTCCATCAAGCACGCATTTGACAATGCGACGAAGGAAAATGTTTCCTATGTATATTGTTCATGGAAAAAAGTGTTGTAACACAAAAATATATGAGGACTCCAACGATTGAGAGATAATTTGTATTTACATGGTTTTGATCTGACCTATACGACATGGTTTTGGTATGGGGAGGGTGGTGATCACCCAAATGAAGCAATTCAGAAGACCTAAGATGATAGGTTGGACCATATGGTTGAGGAAGTGGTGAGAAATTTTGGTGGTAATCCAGAAAAAAATCTTCGTTTCAAGCATAAAAGGAGACACTTTTGCACCCCGGTTGCACATAAGGACTGACTGTGTTGAAGGAGACGTTGCATTTGAAGAATATGAAAGCAAAGTATTCTTACTGTGATGTAGAATTTTCTGCTTTGTTAAAACTTGTGAAAGGAATGTTACCACTCGGTAAGAAACTTCTGGATAGAGTATATGAGGCAAAAAACATTTTATATCCTATGCGTATAGAATAATAGAAAATACACGCATGTCCTAACGATTGCATCTTGTATAGGAAGGGTTATGTTAAAGAAACATGTTGTCCGAATTGAAAGAGTCCAAGGTACAAAATGAAGGAGGTGGATAATGTTGGTGGTGATAAGAATTTGGGGGAGCATACAATATGTGTCTCACCTAAGGTTATTTGGCATCTTCATATCATTCCGCATCTAAAAAGATTATTCTCAAACATGCAAGATGCGAACAATTTAACGTGGCATGCCGATCGAGAGGTGGGGAAATATGACAAAATACATCATCCTGCAAATGGATATTAGTGGAAGAAAAGAGACATTGATTTTCCAATTTTTGGTTTGGATGCACGTAATCAAGGGTTGGGATTATGTACGGATAGGATGGAACCTTTTAGTAATATGAGTAGCAACCACAATTCCTGGCTTATGATGCTAATGATTCACAACCTACCTTTTAGGTTGTATATGAAAAGGAACTATGTTATGTTGTCTTTAATGATTTCTTGTCCAAAACAACCTGGCAACGATATTGATGTTCTCTTAGCGACGTTGATAGATGACCTTCAACTACTTTGGAAACACAACGGTGTAACGGTTTTTGATGCATATCATAATGCCGAGTTTAATTTTCGAGCCATGTTATTTTGCACGATGAATATCTTCCCCGAACATGGGAATCTTTCTGGATATTTCATAAAAGGTAATATGGCTCTCCCAATTTGTATGTCGAACATGGATTACTGCCAACTGAAACATGGTCGTAAGACAGTATACCTTGGTCATCGAAGATAGTTCCTGGGTGTCCTGGGTGGTCATTGATGGAGAAATTGGAGACAAACATTTAAGGGGAATGTGGAGACACAACCACCACTTGAAATTTTCAGTGGGAGAGGATCTTGGATTCTTTTGGGGCATTCAACAAAGATTTTGATGGTAGCTGGAAAAAGAAATTAATTTTTTTGAGCTTATATATTGGTCTACATTAGAAGTTAGACATTGTCTTAATGTCATGCACATTAAAAAAATGTATGTGACAGTGTGGTTGGAACTCTTCTTAATATTCCAGGAAAAATGAAAGATGGAGTGAAAGCTAGGAGAGACCTAGTGGAAATGGGTATTAGACAAAATTTCAAATCGAAGGGAAAAAAAAGAGGACGTACCTGTCGGTAGCGTGTTATCCCTTCTCAAAGGCTAAGAAAGGAATACATTGCTCTTGTTGGAAGGTGTTACTGTTCCGACATGGTATTCTTCAAAGGTTAGCAATTTTGTGACAAAGAGTGAATTGCAATTTGGATGTATGAAATCACATGATTCTCATCGCTTGATTCATGAATTTTTGTCGGTTTTCATTAGATCAGTCCCACCTACACATGTGAGGAAATGTATTACAAGGTTGTGCCTCTTCTTTAAAGCTATATTTTGTAAAGCGATTAGCCGTTGTGTGTTGGGCAAACTATAGGATGAATTGTTATTATTCTTTGTGAGATGGAGATGTACTTCCCTCCCATTTTTATGTATAATGGTTCATTGTTGGTTCATGTTGTTCAAGAGATAAAGCTATGTGGCCTAGTTTTCTCTGGTGGATGTATCCCTTTGAGTGGTATACAAAGATATTTAAAGGATATATGAAAAATCGAAATCGGCCTGATGCAAGTATAGTACAGAGGTATGTGAAAAAGGGGTTGTAGAATACTGCATTAATTTCTTCCCTAATGAACAATCTATGGGATTACCGAACTCCCGGCATGCTGATAGAGTGGATGAGAAGGGACTACGTCAAACAATAACCATGATTTTTTAACAGCTGAAATATTGAACCCTCATTTATATGTGTTGCGTAATTCTGATATGGTTCATCCTTATATTGAAAATCATATGACATCCATCAAAGAAGCACATTTGGGATGGTCTGAGAAACAATTTTTAACTGAAGATAACCGCACATTTGTGTACTGGTTACACAAAACAATTTCGGGGATGGTCATTATGATACTCTTTCTAACAAATAAGTTCAGTGGCCCTCGAACTATACCATCGTTCACCTTTGACCCTCCATTTTCCCCCATGTTTTATCCCCCTGAACTAACAAATCTGGCAACTTATGGTACTTCTGTCCGTTTAAATCATTAAATCTTGCTAACGGACGTACACGTGCAGGTTGCGTGATTTTTTAGGGTAAAACAGTCTTTTCATTTTAATCACCTTGAAATATGAAACTTTAAATTTATTCCTCATTTTTAATTCAAGAAAATCAAAGGACGTCGCCTTCTTCCTCTCTCCCAAACCAAAACCCTCGTCATTTTCCCATCTTGTTGATCTTCTTCTTCTTTCTCTCTGACTCTCTCTTTTTATTCCCCTTTCATAATCTACAACGTAGAACCCTAGTTCATAATCTTCGCGGGCAGCCTTCTGATGAGTCGTAGCGCTGATACCGGCAGCAAAGCAAGCAGTTTGCATAGCCGTTGAAGTGACCATGGCCTGGAGCATCGGAGTCAGTTCTAGACCTGTAATTGCAAGCTTCGGGTGATATTTTTGACCTCTTGGATGGAGAGAAATCTAGGAAGGCGTTTCATCCTTTGTGGATTATCAAAGGTGAGTTTAATTAGGACATTTGTAATAAAATTTTCTCTATATTGATTGTCTAGAGTGTTAGGTATTTTGATTGAATTGGGTGTGCAGGGTGTTGGTTGTGGTTTTTGGGAGTGGGTGGATATAGAAATGTGTCCTGTATCAGTGGAATTTATTCTTGGTTTGGTGAGGAGGATCAATTTTCTAGAGAATGAAGTTAATGAGCTTGAAAAAAAGAGAAGGAAGCAGCAACTTGAACCGTCGTGCTGGAGAAAGTAAATTGCAAGAAATCAAATTTGAAGCAATCTCTTGGGATAATTGTGATTCTAGTTTGTGCAATTGTAATTGGTTTATTTTGTGCCGGTTGTAGTTGTAGGATGTTAGAGCGATTGTATGTTGTTAGTTGGTTTTGATGGATGGAGATCGTTTCTTGGTAGTTTGTTTTGCTTTGATTTTGTGTTATTGTAAGCCATATTGTTGCTGGACGAAGATGAATGACATTGAAAGGTTGTTTTCTTTGGTGGAAAACCATTGTTTAGTTCATTGTTGCATTAAAAAAACATAACCACCATGAAAAGGAGATCAGAAATAAATAATGAAAAGCTAGCTTTGAAACCTGAACTGAAAAAAATATGGTGAAAAAAGCTTATTCCCAGAACCTGCAAATACTACTAAAATTACATTCTATTGAATTGATCATTGAATATGTTAGCCAACCAACCTCTTATAAATCTAGCAAATGCACTAATTGCATTGAGACAAAATCAAGGGGGGTAACATGTTCTGCCCATTTTAATATCCTACAACACATCTAACACACACAACATGGAAACAGTCAACAAAAGTGGCCACAAAGTACTCCCAATATCACAGGGAATCTTGCATCCCTTACAAAGCAAAAGAAGCCTCAAATAGCAAAAGGTGAGGCAGCCATATCCTAAAGAAATCTAGACTTCTCTTCACCCCTCCTTTCGTGGCCTCCCTTTTCTCGTTGAAGATCCAAATTGGCCACCACCTCTTTTCCAGTTTCCCACAGTGAATGGAGTTGGCTCTCCCAAATAAGCACAATTGGTATTAATGGCCTTCTTGTCTCCATATGTGGATCTGAATTTTGAGGATGAGCTGAAGTTTATGTCACTGGAGTGTTGTTTTCAGTGACATGAGATGCTTCATGTGGAGATCGAAAAAAGGTTATGTAGTTTGATTCGATTGGGAAAAACTTGGAACACGAGTGTTACTTGAGCTATGCTTTTCTTGGAATTTCTTTGTTTTGATTTATCTCCCTGCTTTGTACGAGTTTGGATCTAGCATGTTGGACAAAATAGACCAATTAATCATTGTAATAGTAACGATGAACATATTAGACAATTTGTACTTTACCTCGTTGGATGTCGGTGGATCCACTCTTGTTGCTGCCCTCTTTTGAGTCTAAACAGGAAAATAGAAATTTAGTACTGTATATTTTCCAGGAAAAAATACAGTAAGTGACCAAAAACAATGTACTTGTTTTTTTGTTCTCGGAGCAGCTTCTTGTACTTCCTGGGCAGCAGAGGGGTTTTAGGACATTTTCTGGCATTGTGGCCTTTTTCCTTGCATATACCACAATTGATAGCTACCAGTCTTCTCATCTTCTTGCCTCACTATCCCGGTTCATCAGCCTCTCTGTTTCTCACCTTCTTTGGCCTCCCAGCTTATTTCAATGGAAGTGGTGGGTCAAGAACCAAGCCTTTTGAAGACCTAGGCCAGGTTCACTCACCACTGATAGGGTACAAAACATTTCCATATATTGTCATGAACCTCTCTACCACTGATAGGGTACAAAACATTTCCATATATTGTCATGAACCTCTCCTTGGAGTAGCACTCATCGACATAATCGTATACCTCTACCCCCCATGTGTTTAGGTGCTGAGATTTCATGGCAACAGGGCAATCCAGTCAACTTCCAAACACCACAAGTGCAAGTCCTCTTACTCATATCCACAAAAAATCTAGAACTACCATGACCCTTAACCTTATAACCATCACGACCATTAAATATAGGGCTCCATTTATACGAAGCTCTAATCATATCCTCTAACAGTTTCCAAATTAGTGGGTCAATAGTTTTAGGGTATTTCAGCATACTAAGCCTATGCCTCTGTATTATGTCCATAAGCAATTCCCTAATATTATCTGTTAGGGTCAAAATAGGCTTATCTCTGCCTTCTAGTATGTTACTATTGAACACTTCATAGAGATTGTTTGTCAACATGTCACACTTAGTATGATGAGAAATAAAAGCCTTACACCAATGCTTAGGATAGGGAGCTTCCTTTAGTGTTTGGTAGACCGCATGGTCATATGCTTCTAACTCGCCATCCTTTATGTGTACAACTTCATTGTTGAGCTCCCGGCAATGGACCATACCATCCCCTTCAAGACCTTCCCCGGGTGCTTTTTCTTGAATTTTCTGTACAAATGCGCCACGCAATATCTATGAGTAGCACCCGACATAATCTCGGTCAATGCTCTGTCCAAGCCCTATTATTAACTATTAAATCATTTAATGAATTAAATGTTTAAACATTAAACAAGGAGTGAATGTCTTAAAATTTAATGAAAGTAAATACCTTATGCTGATCAGATATGAAAGTACGGAGATGCTCATTTTCAAATTCGATGTCTTTTTTCATGAGCTCCAAAAAACATTTCGACAGCGCCATCGTCTCCTTCTCAACTACTACCCATGCTAATGGCCACCATCCATTATTCGGATCAATTTCCATTGCGGCGCTGCTCGAGATATATCCCCTTCACATGGCATCAATCTAATCCTATAACAGGCCTACAATGTTTGAACCCCTCATTTAGTTGCCCCAAAATACAGTGATGCGCATGAAATAGGGATTCCCAGTCTTAGTCCTGAAGGGGGTGAACTCAACCTCGATGGTAGTCCCAGGATTCATTCTTTTCACCCTCTCATTGTAGTCAAATATCCTCTAGTACTGTTCAATATAATTCCTTTTGATTAACTCCACTGCCATCTGCCTGGTTCTGTACGCAACATTCTTCAATATTGTAGCCTCGTGATCTTCACCCATTGTCTGCCTCAAACTTCTAACCGGCATCTCCAATTTTCTCTGAATTCTCTTTGCATACTTCTTAGCCAGCCACTTGGAGTTCAAAAAACTCTATTTCTAGGGATGGGAGCAATTTTCGTGGACATTGTGGAAAGTCTTGATAAACAGGTCAGTGCTCCCGATCTTGTTGATTATCGAGGCGAAGGTAACCCAAGGACGGGGAGCCTTGCACCTAGCTCTAACATGATGCCTCTCATTATTTGGAAACCTGATATCTTTCTTCATCCAAATGGCATAATGGTGAATAGCCTCCTTAAACTTCGTTGAGCTGGAAAATCTCATCCCCACTTCAAACCAAGGATGCACATATCCCTCCCGGGGTTGAAATCAACAAACTTCACTTCACCTTCACTTCCTTCTACACCATCTCTATTCCCCTCCATTTCCATCATCCTATCCTCACATCATGTTCATCATCTACAACATTCTCAAAATTCTCTATTTTTCAACTTCTTTTTCTTCGCTGCTTTCTTTAATATATTTTTAGATTTTAATTTTTTTGAAGGCTAAAGAACAGGTTGCTCAAGCTTAGGTCCATCTTGTGAGGGGTTTTGCTCATTCTCAGGTCCATCTTGGGGGGATGATTCTCAGCTACTAGTGGGAGCTGCTCTTTTCCAAGTTCATGAGACTTAGGCCTCTAAGATCCCCCAGCCGAGTTAGTTGGCTAGCTTGGGAGTCAATCCAAGCTTCAAAATCCGCATCCATGTAGGCATTATCCTCTCCAGCATGAAGATCACCTCCATTATTTTCCTCCCTAACTTCATCATCACCGTTAGTTTCTTCCCAACTCCAGCCCCTAAATCATTTTCTAGCCTAACCGCAACCTCTACATCACTATCCTCGGTCTCAGGATTAGTATTCTCAAGGTCTTCATCTGCACATTATTCATCATCATCTGTGGATATCTCCACACCTGTGTTGCTGCTGCTGAGGTCCTCCTCTTCACCTACTAGACCATCATCTTCTACATTTTCAAAATCAATCCCAAACTCAACCTAAAAATTAGCTCCAAAGTCAGCCCTAACATCACCATCATTACAAGCAAACTCAAGCCCATCTACAAGCCAATTATCACCCCTCTCAGGCCCGTCATCTTCACCACAATTCTGTAAATCCTCAACATCAATCCAACCCTCATCCTTTTCAGCATTTAGCTCATGTTCTTCACCACCATGCACAACCTCATTCTCTGTTTTCTCAGGTCTGAGGAACATCCCCTCCTCATAAAGAGTGTGTCTCTTTTCGACATTACCCTCTCTAACCCAAACCTCTATAACCTTATTGTTCTTAACCCAAGTGTAAATACTGCTCCTTAACTCCTAATCGGATAGTATACCAAATAACCCAAGATTTTTCTAGTAACCCGGATAAATAGACCAGAATTTTACCTCCCCTTCCATACCCAACATATAAACCATTTGCTTCAATTCTTCCAGGGATAGATCATTCTTGTTGCAATAATCCACATAATCTACTTCACCCCCAGAGTACATTATTATAGCATCCCCTTCAAACCAATCCCCATATCTCAGCTTAATGGAAAATTTGTCAAAGTTTCCATCTAACACAAAAGGATAGAGAACGACAATGCATTAAATTTCAGTCTAACACATCTATTTAGCTCAAGAGAAATCATCATACATTAAAAAAACTTTCAAAACTCACAAAAAACAATAGTAAAAAATACGGCAGTCATCGGTCACCAGAAATCATCAGACGTTAGCTTAAAAGCAAGTTCACACGATCATACATCACAACATTCCACACAATCAAACCTCGTAACTCAAAACTTAGAATACACATTTCAAAGCTCGAAAACACATAGGTCACATATAAACAATAGTCGCATTTCACACATCGAATAGCAGATTTTGCATTTCAAAGCGGATAGTACATCAGTCACATAATCACCCCCGCATTTCAAATTTACCAAGAAAAACCCCAATTTCCAGTAAACAACCCTAAATTAGCGAATTTCTTAATTCGCCCAACATAAACCCTAGTTCACCCGCGACATGACTTATCTCATTTTACTAAAAAAAAACCCAAATTTTTATACATAGTGGGGTGTACCAACTGTATATAATCAACCATTCGGAAGAAAATCTTACTGTAGATTACACGATGTAGGAACCTTGGACCTTCAGGACGAACTCGCCACCCCATCTTCAAGTTCTCAGCTAAACTTGGATGAAATGAACCATGGACATGAAAATGTTAGGGTTTTAGTTTATTGGATTCTGGATTGTGTACAGCTAAACAACAAAATGGGAAGATGATGAGGGTTTGTGATTTGGGAAAAAGGAAGAAGATGAAGGAACATGATTTTCTAGAATTAAAAATGAGGAATAAAATCAAATTTTCATATTTCAGATGGATTCGAATGAAAAAGAATGTTTTACCCTCAAAAAAATTACACGCCCTCCACGTGTATGCTCGTTAGCGGGATTTAACGATTTAAATAGACGGAAGTACCACAAGTTGCCATTTTTGTTATTTCAGGAGGCTAAAGTATGGGGAAAAATGGAGAGCCAAAGGTGAACGATGGTATAATTTGAGGGCCACTGAAATTATTTGTTCTACTATTTATTGGTTTGCGTTTATGCCTATTTCAATAGTTCTATTGTATAGTGGTTTTGATATGGACTAGTACACTTTCTCAACCTCTTCGTGGGGTAAGAAAAAGGTTACCCAAAACTGTAACATGAGTCTTGTATTAGAAACTTTACATATGAGCAGTGCAAAGGACAAGAATCCAATTTTTGGTCAAATATCTTACTTTAGAAGTGCAAAGGTACATTTTCCTTTAGTATGTTATAACTAATTACGGTGAGGTAACCTCTTAAAAATGTGCTTGCAATATAGGCCTTGATAAATGATACTTGTGGAGTGCTTAGAAAGACCAACGGTCGGGTGCCTGGGGTTAAGCCGACAACGTTTAATCTGGAAAAACACCAATCAGTGGGCCAAATCTATTAGATTATGGGGAATCAACCACCGGATTCTACCTACATAATCCCCATTGACTAAGAATTTTTTTGGAGAGAGATATGATACCTGATTTGGAAGGGGGTGTTCGGAGAGTACTGGCAATTGACCTCGTCACCGCACCAATAATTCAATTGAATCAAATGTAAGTACTTTTTGAACATTCATTTGGTCTTACGAAATCACACAATAAATATTATGTAATTTATTCTATTTTAGGCATTTGCACATGCTATCGATAAACAAATCCAAGCATTTGATAGGTTTTCTTTGTCCTTGCTAATTCACGGAAATGAAAATTCAAGCGAAATATGTTTGGCTCACATTAGCAGTAGGTGGATGCATAATCAAAAATTGATGTACATTGAGCCTTACTATGAAAGGTTAGTCCAGAGTATTTCATATTCTCTATTTCTAAAAAAAACTCACAATACTAACATTTTCCACTTCCCCCCAACTCTATGTGTAGTGAACATTGGATGGTAGTTCTGATTGTTGTCCCATCAAGTACGGTCTACTGGTTTGATCCACTTCATAATGAACCCTCTTAAATAGTAGGGTGTGATATTGAGAAAGTATTAAAAGATTCCTTAATCACCAACCACAAAGAAGTTGATTGGAAATCCTTGAATGTGACAAATTTCATCTTATGAATGTGGCTATCACTTGATTTTTTTATTCACTAACTCTGTTGCATATATTTGTCATTACAAGCATAAAAAAACAAAGAGGTGGTTGGGAATGAAGATATTACTGCATGCATTTCATGAGGAAATGTGTACCTATGAATGCAGTTGATAGTGACTTCCAACTAGAAGAAGCATGCATACAACTTTTATTTTAGATATTTAGACATTATTAAACTTATATCCTAAATTGTGAATTTTTTATATCATTTTAAATTTTAGTATTTTAAGGAAATAAAAATCCATACACAATCAAAGAACTGGAAGAAGTCCGTGAGCATTGGTCAAGGTATATGATGGTGAAGCACGTAAAATTTTTCATTCATCCAAGTAATGAGTAACATACTGCTTATTGTTTGTCTTTTGTATGGGTTATTCTCTAAAAGGCCATTGATACTCTCCAAGGCATATTGATTTTTTGGAGCCTTAATTTATATTAGAAATAGAGTATCAATGGTATAGTTCATTTTCTGAGAATTTTTGGTATGTTCCTAATAGTCATTAAATTAATGATGATTTTAGTATATTCTTAATTGAGTAGCAATGATATGACTGGTAATTGTAGTGATAACTTTGTTCGTACGATGCAATCAACGCAGCGTTTTCCGTCTGGCATTCAGTCTGAATAAAAAATATTATTTTATGTTGTATTTCACCTGTTATCGATAGCACATCGATTTTGATTTTGGGTGACCGATACTGAGAAACCGATATCGGGTAGGTCTTGTGTGTACCACCATCTTCTGAGCGAAACTGATGACCGACATCGGCGGAAATTTATTCAATTTTTGTTCACCGGAAATCGGACACCCATGGATTCATTTTCGAAGTCTGTGACGCGGCTCCACAACAATAGCAACATGCGAGCATCGAAGAGACCTCCACAATCTTCTCTGTATCCTTTTTCTTTTTCTTTCTATCAGAAGAGAGAACCGCGGTGGAGGTGGCCATAGACTGGTGGCGCTCGAGAAATAATTGGTCGGTTGTCGGGGAGGCTTCCCTGGTGCCATCCGGTTCAGGATGGATAATAGGCTCTGGTTATGAGAATTTGTAGATGACTATTGGTTGGTATGGGTTTCAAGGGGTGTAGTCTGAGGTTATTGAAATTGTGGTTTGAGCTAAGGTTTCTAAAGTTGGGAGGAAAAGGAAATGGCAAGAGAGCTAATGATGAAGAAGAAGATAGGATATGCACAAACAACTCAAAACTTATTGAGTGCAGCCCATAGTTATTTCCGAAAACCTTTATTAGCCACGTTTTGTCTCTTTGCCATCTTCCAGAGGCCAATGCTCCCTGACACTCAAGGGAATAGCAGTAGGAGTTTCAATCAGGAGGAAGAAGGGGGGGGGGGAGAAGGGAATAATGGGTGAAAGAGGAAATAAACTAGAAAAGAAATGACCAAATAAAAATGAAACGGATGAAAGTGAGAAACGTTAGTGGGATTTTTCATTTGCCACTTGTCAAAGTTTTATTATTCACTCACCTCCATGTAGAGAAATCCCCACATATTATCTATCTTCTTTAATTCTTATTTTAAAATAAACATGCAAATTATTATTAGTGGAGTGTCATTCTCTTGAATCCTTGGTTGTTTTTTTAATTAAACAGTGGGCGCATTCTCATTAAAATGACAACTGTGTCTCACAGAAAATGTGGTGGGACTCTCACATGGCTCACATAAAGTGGGGTGAGCCTCCCACATGCTCTAAGAGCATGCTCCACACCAATATGGTACATTGAAAACTTAAAGGATCATAATAATGCAAATTAAAGGGGGAATGGAGAATTGAACTCTGGTTGCACCTGGCTGAACGTAGTGCTCTGCCCACTTGGACAAACCCAAGTGGTTAATCCTTGGTTGTTACAGTCAGAAAGAAAGGTTCAATAACATTTCCTTGGTTGTTACATGGGACAGGTTCAATAATTTTTCATTATGAAATCTATTACCTTTTAAAAGCAAGGATATGGGAATGAACAGTAGTTTTTCGCTTCGTCGTCGTTAATTCATTTTTTTCCTTTTTTTCTCCTTTCCTTTTCTCGTTCTTCTTCATTCGCTTCCACATCCACAGCCTAACAAATTTCTAGAGAAAACGTCGGTGCAAGGGGAGAGGGATTCTCCAGAGCTAAGGGCGGAAAGAAGAAGGCCGCAAACTTCGTGATCGACTGCGGGAAGCCGGTGGAGGACAAGATCATGGAGATCGTGTCTCTGGAGAAGTTCCTTTAGGAGAGGATCAAGGTCGGCGGCAAGGCCGACGCTCTCGGTGACTCCGTCACTGTCAGTCGTGAGAAGAACAAGATCTCCGTCACCTCCAACTCCAACTTCTCCAAGGGGTGATGATAAACCGTAGCTCATTTTTGTTGATTATGTTTCTTTGTTTTATAGGTTTTGTGTTGAATCCTAAACATATTTTTCTTAGATTGGGCCATAAATTTATCTTATACTGTTTGATTGTGATATGCTGCTAACTAGGGCTTGATAGCAGAGAAATTAGTTTGGTATTTTTGAAGGTTTGAGCTAGTGAATGAGAAAAAGTTTTCTTCTAGAATTCAGAAATCTAAAGAATAGAATGAATAGGTTTCATTTCTCTGTAATCAGTGAGTGCTCATGTTGACTATGCTCATTTCTGCTAAGCTGAATTAGGGTGATTATGTTCATATATTCTTAATCACATTAGCCGTGTATGTTTTGACTGAACAGGATAGTGAGGTACAATTCATGTAACAGACTCTACGCAGTTGGGTATAATTTTGGGTGTTCCCGTGATTCATTTAGAATCTTATATGATGAAGGATTGTTATCTTATGGATATATGATAAGCCTGCATTTTGTGATGTTTGTAGGTACATCAAGTAGTCGGCGAAGAAGTACCTGAAGAAGCACAATGTGAGGGAACATTCCTGTGTCGGCAATAGAGATGTGGTTGCGTCACGGAGAACGAGAGGTTGTTGAAGAAGGTGAAGAATCTACCGCGGGAACGAAAACATCGGTGCTGGCTTGCCCTCGAAAAGAACAGATTGTCCACCTCATTATTATGATTCCCGCAAACTCACGTATGTTGTAGGTCTGTTTGTTTATGTGTGTGCATGTTCCAATATTCTATTTTAGAACTCAAGTATTTCCTTTGTAATCTGCAGCTACTTCATAGATGATTGAATCTTAATTGACTATTACTTTTGGGATTCTGGTACCATTTTTGTTTTCAATTTGCCTGTGTAATTGTGATAAGTTTAAAACAAATTCTCACCTTCTTGTAGAAAAATTTGGCAGAGCTTCAAACATTGTTGTATTTGTTTCTTCTTTTGTGTTGTTCTTGGTCTTGTTAGATTCTTTCTGTCATTTGATTCTAATTATTTCAGCCGTTCTTGGTTGTGGGTTCTTGAAATTTTTTTATGGATGCTTGTTGAAATAGAGAGTTTTTGGTTGGGTGAAAATGTCTTCCAAGAGCAGAGGAGGAGGGGAGCATGCATCATCAAGAAGTGTTACGTTCAGAAAATGGGCTCTATGTCTTTGTATTGGTAGTTTTTGTGTTAGCATGCTCTTTACCGATAGGTAAATTCTTCATATTTGTTGTTGTGAGCTGAATCATTAGTCTTGATTTTCAAGAAAAGTTAGTGGGTCTCTTGTTTCTTGATGAATTTAATGTTACTGTCGTGGTGAATTCTGTAGTAGTGTAGCTTTTGGAGTCAAATGGAAATTGAAGCTAAATTTAGTTTTTATTTTAATGAATACGATGGATCATTGGTCTTGATTTTGTGGTTTCGTGTGCTTTGAGTTCATCTCATCAATCTCTTGAGTGTTCTTCCCTTCCGTTTTCCTGATTGATTTGATTTTCACAAACTCCTAGCTAAGTTTTTGCTTGTATATTTTTTCCTGTGACAGAGGACTCTGGGAAAAATGATTTCGAAGTTGGAGATGGAATTAACTGCTGCTAAGTTAGCTCAAGAGTCGAATCTCAACGGATCTGCTTTGTCCGTTGACATGGAGAAAACCGGAACATCTGGTAGGAGGAAATACTTTATGGTTGTGGGAATTAATACAGCGTTTAGCAGTTGGAAAAGAAGAGATTTTGTTCGAGCTACATGGATGCCTCAAGGTGTGTTTGCATTTATTCTTTGCCTTTTCAAATATTTATGGTTCTTGGAGCTGGTTGCCTGAGTGCCTGCATTAAGTGACAAAAGAAAGAAGCTAAAGGAAGAAAATGGAATCATTATGCGCTTTGTTATCGGTCACGGGTAAATTTCCAAAAGAGTTTTAATGAATAATATAACATTTCCATTTACTTAAAGATCTCTTTTTTTCTTCTTGAATTTGGGAATTCACAACATTAGTTTGTTTTTATATGTTTTACTGGGCTGTAATTTGGCTTAACTGCCTTCCTAAAAAAAAGCTTGGTTTCGATTTTTTAACTGGTGTTACTGGCAAAAGTTCTTTTGATCCTTTTTACTCAATATGCACAATTTTGAGTTAAGACATTTTTTTATTAGGAGTTGAAAGAAGGCTCCAGTCTTAAGATGTTCATAGTAAACTTATGCTCTAAAATATTTGCTTTAATGTTTTGCACATGAAGGTCATATACTTGTCATATGTTTTGCACAATCTTCTTCTCCCTCCCTAGCTTACGCGTGGATTTCATCTCGTCCTTCCTTTTAAATTTTAGGAGAATTCGAACTTCATGTGTTCGACCTATTCAAAATTTTGGCGATTAGCTTTGTGAAGGTAAATCATTATTTTCTTCTTTAGAATTAGGGCTTTCTGCCGATTCGGGTTTTTTTTTCTTTTTGCATTTTTAAAGTATAATTTCTCCCTATTGTAATCTCATTCCTTCTGATTTCATATTCGATGATCTCAGTGCGTATCCTTCTCCCTGCTTGGTCAATTGAAATTTTAATGTTCACTCAAAAGGTCTTCGACGATTTGCCTGAGTTACGTATTTGGGAAATTATGCTCTCTTTTGATCCCAAAGACCGACCTAATGTAGAATAGGTACTGACATGGTATTCCATATATCTGTGTATTAGGAACTTTAGCATGTTCACTACACCCTCGGCTTCTAAAGTGGTTGCTGCATTGGCGAGGAACTTGGCCAATTCTGAGAGAGAACCTTCTGGTCAGTCGATATCGAAGATGGAACTGGAATCTAAATGACGAAGGATAAGGAGAATTAATAAGCTGGAAAGTACTTGAATCTCATCCATAGATGTTGAAAGAATTTCTAGACGGAACAGAACAAAACGAGTTTCATGTATCCAGGGTACTAAATTTAAGCCTCAGATATTGTGAAATCTTAAAGGTGTCACTCAGTTTTAATGTGTGCTTTCCTTCCTATCTTTGTGTTTTTGGTTTTCTTTGTGACTCAAGGATGGTTATTTGCTATTTCATGTCTTTTATCTTTTGGTGGCATTGCGAGGGTAATGAGGGGGGGGGGGAATTATGAGTGTAAAGAAATTAAACTGTTCACGAACAACTAGCGACCTGTCGAATATCGACTTAAATTTGAGTTTGGTCGAGTCGAACAGGAAAATGATAGTAAAGAGGATCATCAAATCGAAGAAGAGTAATAAGAGGCTAAAATTTAAGCAAAACTGGAAACTCACACTTGAAATATAAGTCTATCTGCAGGGCTTGGATTCATCACATCTGTGATCTTTTTAGATTTCATTGGTTTTTTTGCATCATAATGGCTCGGGGCGACTGTTTTTTTGTTAAGAGTTTTTCATTCATCATATGCCCTTTGTGGGGGCATTTACTACATCTTAAAATACTCAATTTTGTAATGCAGTGATGTGTTTTTCATTTCTTCTTTATAATCTAGTTGCTTACTTATAACTATGGGCATTTGAATGTATATAATATTCAATTCACTTCTTCCTGCAGAGGGATCTCACGGTCATCTGTTGGAATTTGCATTGGAATGGACTCTGTTATATGCCTGATGAGGGACCGAGCACTGCATCGTTCAAATTGTGATGGATGTCAGTGTTTTTTTATTTGTTTTGTTGATAAAATTTTCGCATTTAAGGTGTTTGTTAAATTTTGTGTATGACTAATTCCATTCATATTTTTTCTCACATTTGTAGGTTTCGAATGGAAGCATCCAAGGTAAAGTTTGGGGATTTGGAGGGCAGCATCGTCATGAAGGCGTGTCCATATACTCTATTTATTTTTATTTTGTTTTCCTAATTTTGGTTTGCGGGTTCATTTTGTTTCAGAATATATTGGAGTGGGTTGATTAATGGAAATATCTGAGAAAGATGAATGTTCTTATCAGTTATCAGAAGGTTAGCTTGTTGTCTTAGCTGAATTGGGAGTTTGTTCCACATAATGAGTTGTATTTCTAAACTTGTTTTCTTTTGGATAGGCATCGGTTGAGTTTAGTTGTTAGTAAAAATAACTGTGAAAGAGAGGTGTTTGGAGGTGGATTACGAGTTGATTAGGGCAGAGTACATGTCGATTGCGGACTGCTATCATCACATTGCAGTACACCGAGGAGGGCGGTTGACTGTGTCGGCGGCTTTCTAGCAAGGAGACAATCGGAAAACAATTGCGATCGCAAAAATGTCCACGGTGTGGAGGTGGATAGTGACCCAGACCCGGGACTCGGGGTCCTTCTTCGCATTTGCCACCGCTTGCGGCGTCATTCTGAGAGCTATCCGTTACTGCATCATGCAACTCACCAGCTCCCGCGACCCTAAACTGGAGGCCAAGCTCTGCCCGAACGCCAGTCCTGAAACCCTTGTAAGCTCCGTCCTTTATTTATTTTTTCATTTAAAAAAATATTTGATGCATCATATGTTGTAAAATGTTGAAAGAAGTAAGGAAGCTTTTTAAAATGTTCTACGTTAGTAGGGAAGGCATAATTTGGTGAAACTATTTTTTTACTTTTGCGTGCCTTTGCTTACTGTAATTGACATTGTAGTTTTGTATAATTGATGCTCGATTACTGTTAAGTTGTGTTACTTATTTTATGTTATAGTATTGTTCGAATCAATGCTTCACTTATTAAACTGTGAGAAATCTTTTGTTGTGCATCAATAGTTTGTGTTCCGAACTTGTTCAGTTTTGGACCATCAGTTGTAGACTTCTTGTCATATGTGTTTAACTCGGTCATATAGTGAGTCTCTTTGTTAATGGTTCAGGCCTATATGGTATGCATCTACTGCCCCAGACTTGGTTTTGTGATT
>JAULKM010114141.1:0-22294 GCA_032355605.1 Rubia tinctorum | reverse complement strand
TGACATCCCCCCAATGTGATAAATTGGAGATTTTTAAAGAGTCAAATTTTGCACTTCTTCCTCTCGAGTTTTACCCATTCCCCCCCCCCCCCCCCAATTGTAGAATCACACTCCACATAACTCACCAAACTTCCCACTCCCCCACTGCATTTGCTCTTATAAACTTCATAGAGAAATGTGCTCCCATTAATCTCATTTTCTTAGGCCAGGTGCAGTGGGGCTCAATTTGGGTTGTATTAAAAATTGGGTCAAAACCCAATCAAGATAGTTGTTGAGATCAAACAGATTCTCAATCTATTGCTCCCAATCAAGATAATTCATCGGATTGTGTTGACCATCAAATAGAGGGACATCATATTTCAAACCCTTGATGTCTCGTGCAGAGTCTGAACTTGAACTTGAACTCGAACTGACCCTCATTCTCCTTCGGGAATCATGATGTCGATCATGGTGATGCCTTCTTAAAGACCCTCGGTGTGATCGCCTTTCCGATTCATTTGAATCTTCATCGGAACTACCATAACCTTGGAATTTGCGGACAAATCCTAGAGGATCACCTCTCATGGTCGTGGGTTGTGGTGTAGGAGGTGTCACGGTGTTAATTTTTTCCGCCAATCTCTGCACCTCACTCATAAGTGCATTCACAATGACAACAAACCAATCTGGATCAACATGTTCATTCGGTTTGAATCGATGTCGCTCCCAACTATCTGGAGCATCATCTCATGGTTGCTCACCATGCCTACTAATGATGGATGTATTCGTCAGTGGTAAATTGTTGGGATTTCCAACAAAAGGTGGGATGAATAGATTCTCGTCCGCCATCTCCACTAAACTACTAAGAGAAAAATTGGTTAGTAATAAAAATCGCCCCTTCCCTTTGTTTGGTAAGGTCTCTCACCGAGTGTATAACACTCACAACTCACAGGAGAAGGCTAATTCAAGGGCAATCGATCAATTCACCGTCGATTCAAAGCAAAACGGGAGAAAAGAACTGCAGAATTTATTTCAAAATTTAAAAATATATAAACTCAAAATTGGGCTCTACGATCTGAAATTCCAAATTCTACATAAAAAATACATAACAAAACACAATTTGAATAGCATAAATCGGAGTTGCAATGAAAAAGTTATGATCAAAACAAGAATGCTTTATATGAGCCTCAAATAAGTTCCGAGAATTTAATATACTTTTCCGAAATCAAATGGGATTAGGAATTCAACTCCAGATCCTTCCTTGAAACGAAATTTAAGTAATTACTTTCCGCCCAAGATAAATTTTCAGATCAATTCTCCCACTCTCAATTGGATTCAACTTTCTTTTCATTTTCCTTTTCTGATTGGGATTTTGTTTCTTTTCTTCTTAAAATCGGATTCCTTTTTTCTTTTCTTTCTTTCTCAGCCCCAACTCTGAATTTTCCACTCTATATAACACTCACAATCAGAATCTCATTCCCCAAATAATTTTGACCGTGTGCAATTTCCATTTTTTTTAAAATGCAAAACAGCCCCCAAACTTTTGAAAATTACAAAAGGCCCCAAATTATGATCTGAAATCCTAAATCCCGATTTCAAATTCCCAAAATATGATTCCCTTTTTTTAAAAAAAAGTTTTGGAACAAAATTGGCCTATATAAAACTTGGAATAAGAAATCTGCGACAACTTTCTCTTGATTCAAATGAATTTCATGGTATTCAATATCGTAAAGACAAAAAATATGACACTATATATATGGAAAACGACACAAGACTCTATTTTATTTTATTTTTTAACATGGTGCGATCAAGAATTCAAGAACAATAAAAATCACGAAATCAAAGAACGATAACGAAAACAAATAGGATTATGAGCATGCAATAAATTTTCAAAAGAGTTGAAGAAAAATATCGCAAGCGCATAAAATGTATAAGCTACCTAAAAACAACGAAACTGACCGGGAGATGAAGGCGAATAATACTTGTTAAAGCTCATACGCTTTGACGTCCTCCTGACTCGATTGAAAAAGGTGAAGACAGATAGTAATACCGAATTATTCTAACTCTCGGACTTTCGACGACCTTCGATTCTAGATTCAATCCTCCAGCTAAGAAATATCAAACAAACACAGTTAAAATATGACATGGAAGAGTTTATAAATTGATGATAAAAATTTTGAAAATAAATAAATAAAGAAACTTGAAACCACCCTGATACCAACTGATATTTTTATATATATTTTTTGTTGTTTTATTTATTTTTTATAAAAAAAAAATCTCCATTTTTAGTTGATTTTTTGTGATTTTTTGTTGATATTCTGCTATTTTTTGTTGATGTTTACATTTTTCAATTCAATGATCATATTAATTAATTGCATTTAATATTGTTCAAATATTTGTTTTTCAAATTTTCAAATTTTTTTGCAGGCTGGCGAGAAAATGATTGGGGGGGGGGGAATTGGACAAAAAAGCCTATGAAAAAATATTAGCGATAGGTCCCCGTAAAATTATTAGAGATAGGTCCCTGAATTTGAATATATGTCGAATTGCATAAAAGTTTTTGCCTAAAGTTTAGGCTGCCTCACAGGAGACTAGGCCCGTCAAATGGGTTAATTGGATAAACCTATTATCCAAACCCAATTAACCCATCATTCAATGAGTCATTATCCAATTAACCCATTTATTAATGGGTCTTAATGGATTGGATCATAATAAGTTGGATCGTTAAATGGATAAGTCATGGATAAGTCATGGATAACCCATGAGATAACTCACACGACCCAATGAGTTAAAATTTATTTTCCAATAAGTTATTATCTAATGGGTCATTATGTAATTAACCCAATAAGTTATCATTCAGCCTCTTCATCCGTTATTCTTCTTCCATTGCCTCGAGTTAGTCAATTTGGGTTTCAACCCTGAGTTACTAGGGACGGGCAATGAGTTAGAGTTGGTCATATTTAGAACTTTTAATCAGGGTTATCGGGTCGTGTTCCAGGCCAGAGTTGTCGAGTTGGACCGAGATCGAAAAACCCTTAGTTTCATCTCGACTCACTTTAAATATCTCGAGATCGAGTTCGATCGAATCTCTTAAATCTTAGTTTAAGTGAAACTAATTTTGCTCGAATTTGTGTTCGAGTTCGATCGAATCTCTTAAATCTTAGTTCAAGTGAAACTAATTTTTGCTCGAGTTTGTGTTCGAGTTCGATCAATTATGTAAAATCTTGACTCGAACTCATGTTTAACCTCCACGAGTTCCATGATTTAATTACTTTTAAATTTTTTTACATACATGATAATATATTATATATAATAAAATTATGTCATATATAAATTATGTTGGCTCAATAATCTCGACGAAATTAACGAATAGTATTAGATGAGCTCGGTTTCAAATACTATTCGATCTCGGCTTGAATTCGGTCAAATTGAATTCGAGTTCGGGTGATTCAAAATATCTTAAGCTCGAGCCAAATTCGAACAACTCTTAATTTGAACTCGGTTGTTTTAAAATATGTTAATATCGATCTCGGCTCGATTTTGATCAAACTTGTAAATTTTGGGTCGAGCTCGAGTTTGAATGAAATTAATTTTGTTTGACCTCGAATAGACTAGGGATGTAAATGAGTCGGGACAAACTCGAAGAACCATCAATGTAAGCTCAAGCTCAAGCTCAAACTCAACTTGAGTTTGATCGAGCAGATAAATTTTTGGCTCGAACTCGAATTTGAATGAATTAATTTTGCTTGATTTCTAACTCGACCCATGATTAAATAAATTTAAATTTTTGTAGGTACATGACAAAATATTATAAATAATAAAAATATATTATATTAGCTCGACAATCTTTATGAACAATATTAGTGAGCTCGAGCTCGGGTACTATAAAAGGTTGGCTCGAGCTCAGTTAAGTCTAATTCGAGTCGAGTTTTGATCGAATTGTTAACAAGTTTTTTCGAATAATTCGGTTCGTTTACACCATTACCCATGATTTACAGGTCGGTACGTTTACAAACCAACTAAATGACTTGTATCCAACGGATTATTTAGTTTTGACCCAACGGGTCACTTTGTTTTAACCCAACGGGCTATTTATCAGTTTACCCAATTTATTGAAATTTTAACTCAACTTGTAAAAAAATGTTGTCTTATTATAGGAAATTATCCATGGGTCACCCGTTAACCAACCCAACTCAACCCGACCCAAAATTATCCAACGGGTAACCTGTTATCCAACCCAACTCAGCCCTACAATTACAACCTATTTATATCCATTAACTCAATGGATCATTATCCAATAAGTAAAAATAGTAGATGAATAACGGTTATCCATTGGGTGACCTGACCCGTTTGACGGGCCTACAGAAGGCTATCTCTTGTCTTTTATTCTCCCGACTAAACTTTTTTAGTTATTTTAATTTTTAAAAAGAAATATTATTTTATCGGATACCAATTTGAGAGGATGAAGGGGGTAAAAAAATTAGAGAAAAGTGCCAAACCTCCCATTCTTCGAAAGTGCAAAAAAGACGGATTCACATCCTTTCCGAGAAACCTCTCGCTCTCGTTCACCCAGCCGGCACCCGCTTTCGACAGATTGACCGACACTCGATTGCTCAAATGACGGCCCTAGGGCCTCGAAACCCATAATTTAGCAAATGTAGCCATGCTTAAGATGTAATTATGTTGATCTTTATGGGTAAATCTATGAATGGGAACTAAACAGGGGTGCTGCTTGGGCGAAATAAACTAGAAGAAGCGACTCAAATTGCAATGTGCTTTTATACTGGAAACTTCTTATTGCTGAAATGATGGTTCCGAATTTTTGTTTCAAATTTAGGCTTATTGGTCAACAATGATCCATGCCGAGATGACATGATAAAGGATCATCTATGTATATTCAGGATCATCATTGTATTTGATAAAACAAAGTACTTCTGGTGATTTCGTTTTTTTTAGGATTTAAATAAGATTCGTAGAACTCTCCATTAGAATGTTCAGTCCAATCATATCGTTAATTTGATTGAATTGGTCTTTAGATCATTTTTGGGTACCCTTTTAGGATGTTCACGCTAATCATATTGTTAATTCAGTTAAATTGGTCTTTAGATCATTTCTTCGGTACCCATTTGGGATGTTCAACCCAGTCATATTGTTTATTCGATTTAATTGGTCTTTAAATCGTTTATTCGGTATCTTTCTAGGATGTTGAGGCCTATTAGAATCATGGGCTCATATCATAAAACCAATTGGTACTATGTAGGGGTGACTCATGATCTTATATATTGAGTAATAACTCTGTCAACCACCGATGTGGGACTTTAACATGTTTCAACATTTATTTAACTTTTTTATTTTTTTAATTTTTATGTGCTAGTTTTGGTGTTTAGTTTTATTATTTGACATTTTTTACTTCCAGTATGATTAGTTAAAGTGCTTAATCTTTTTATTTTGGTGTTTAATATTTTAGATCAATTTATATATGAACTGTTTATGGTTAGTTTTATTATGCTTTCTTTGGGTATTTTATATGTTTGTGTAGGTGTTTCAGTGTTTAGTTTTCAGTGTAAACTTATTGATATTTTTCCTATGTAGGCTTATGATGAGGCTCTCATGATTTTGAAGCGTAACCTTGAAGTTGTTATTGTTGATATGTATAAGAAATTGGAGAAGGTGAAGAGTGATGTTGTGGATGAGACATCGTGCCACTTGCAACCAGGTGTAGGGACTAGTACAGAAACCGAAATTCATCAGGAGGAGTTAGAAGATTCACAAGAGATGTGGAATAACAAGTTCATTTTGATGAAGCTTGCAACCAATGGAGAAGAAGAACACATAACCAGCCTCTCTCGAGTTTTAACTTATTTCCTAATGGTGAATTGGATGGCCTAGAAGGACCATCCAGAGGTGTGCAATCCTCAAAGAAAGCAGTTTAATATGTTTGCAAGAAATTATGTTTCAAAACTTAGATTGTGGTGTGATTTCAGAATTTGAATGATGACTGATTCTGAATGTTTATTTTTCTAGGTCTTTGGATTTATTTTGTTATGACTGGATTAAAACTTGTAATCTTTTAAGATGATTCTAGAATCAATTCAGTTATGAAGTTTATCTCTTTAATTATGTTGTTTATAGGTTTAGTTCTTATTAAAGTTTAACAGTTTTTCTAATAATGATATTTGAGATGTTGAAATTTTACTTTACCGAATTTGTTATCTTTTCTGATTGTTACTTAATGTATTGTTCTATTTGTGGCCATGTGTCCTTTAGGTATATTGTTCGGTTGTTTGGGTATATAGTTCGGTTATTTATTTAATTAGTTGAAAATTTATAAATTTTCTAACAATGCGTTGTGGTTAACCTTTTGACCCTCATTTTTAAAGTTATTTATTCCACCATTAGATCATGTATATTTGCATTTATTTTAACTATTTGAGTCATTAGTTTCAAACACAGGTTTCTTGGTTGAATATATTTTTTTATTTAATTAAACCACACTCGTTAGTTCAGGTGTCAAAAGCATTTGAAGAGCATTTTAAATGACTAGTCCCCGAATTTAAGTTAATTGTACAAAATAATAATATAAATACAATGTCAAATTGAATCTTATAGGTCTAGACCTGTTGATTTAGTATCTTTGTACCAAACTCCTTTTGTCTTTGGTTTCTTTCTTTGCTTCCAAACTTCAATTCTCTTGCTTCTTCTTTTTGCCTTTGTGGGAGATGGATCTTGGATTGCTGGTGGTTTAGTGATGGAAGATTTTGCAACGCTGCTTGAATTTTCATGTACCTTTGTAGTTTTTGAGACAATAATTTCTCTACCTTTTCATTATCTTTTTTGAAGATTTCTTCAAGAAGTTTCCGGTTTACTATGTCACCTTCACATTTTAGGACCAGATTGTAGTAGTTTCTTGCCATTTGGTGCACCATGGAACTTTGTCTTTGATTTTGTCCAATTCTTGATTTTTTTTGTACTGCTTTCAGTTTGTCCCATACTTTTATTTTATCAAGCTTTGTCCATCGCTTCAGAATGTATTGTGATGGTGCCTCACTGATTGAGTTGATGTGCAATATTCGGATACAATGAAAGCAGAGCATTCCTTGCATAAAAAGATAACCATGTATATATACAAGTTAATAAGATAAACATCCGAACTAAAGCTCTAAAAAAGGTTCTTCAAATGAAGAACTAATGAGATGTAATATCAGAAATTTGCTATGAAACCTGCTTAAAAAAAGTTGAACGTGTGAACCAAGAGCTAATGATCCAAGCAAATGAACTAAAGACATTAACATAAGGGATAAAATGTATATTATATTTCGTCAGTATATACATGTTTCTTCAAAAAATTTGCAAGAGCGCTGTATTTCCACCGTTCCACTTTGTTGTGTGAAGGTCACAATTTCAACTTTTGTATCATCTTCTTTTGAACTTACTTCATACTTTGTTGCCGATCCCAGGGAAAAAGCTTTAGATGTTTTGGTTACTTGTGCAATCTTGTATTCCTTCTCAAATTTATAGTACATTGACAATGTGTAATCTTGAGCTGCATGTTTAAGTACTTTTGATCCATGTATAGCTAACTTTGGCGTTGACTTTGTCACTGATTTTGAGCATTGATTTTCCTTTGCTATATCTGTTGCTCTCCAACGATCAATAGTCTCATTGAAGATGGTTAAGAACTTGTTAAGTGTGGTCATTTTGCTAGCATTGAAAGACAAAGCTTTGTTTGTGCTCTCACTTCGTTGCGATGAAAGAGTTCTTGTAGAGAAAAAGTATTTGCTCAATGCAGGGCACCACTAATCTATAAAAGAATAAAACCTCTTGAACCATTCCTCGTCTTCAAGGTGAAATTTCTTGATCATATTGTTCCATGCCATTTCAAATTCATCTTTTTTAAGTATTTCAAACAATGCTCAAATGTTTCCTTGAAGGGACCATCCTTTTTTAATTCACCAAAATGACTGATGGCATTTTGTGCAATGTGCCATAAGGACAATCTATGCCTCGTGTTTGTGAAAACCTGTAAAATTTCATGAATAATTTTATCCAGAACAAGTTCATATACAAACATATGATCTGAATTAAACTAAACACGAACTAAAGACGTAAACATGGAATGTAATAGTTAATGATTTTTTCTTTCAATAATGAGGTGTTCTTTTTGAGAAAGAATACTGAAATTATACATAAGATGTTCTTTTTGAGAAATAATAACCATTCATTTTGAAACACATGAACTAATGAACTAAAGAATAAAAGTAAGTATATAAACATATCAATCCAAAATAGTCCAGATCAATCAAATTTAAGAATGGTCACCTTTTCAATTGCTTTGACCATGGCTGGATCTTGGTCTTTCAATATTGTTATTGGATCTTTACCACCCATTGATTTCCTGAAAACATCAAGAAGCCATTCTAAAGTTGAAGCTTTCTCGTCGGCAATGAAAGCACATCAAAACATCACTATATTGCCATGATTGTTCATTCTGACTATTGGAGCACAAATCAAGTTGTATTTGTTGGTCTAGTATGTTGACGAACCATTTAACAAAGTTAGATCATGTTACTCCATGTGTTAATGCAATTACACCATTTATTTAATATGTTACTTTGTGCGTTCTAGCAAATTTAAAAATACCTAAATTTTCTCAACAAAATACATATAGACCTTGGTGAATAACAAGCAGAATTATATCACTTTTACTTCATGTGTTCATGAAGTCACATTGTGTTTATATCATACTACTTTATGTGTTTATGCTTTTATTTCATGCGTTTAAATGTATTATACAAAAATCTAAACCATGCATGTATGTTGTGTCAAATATCATTAGATCGCCGTAGAGGGAGTAGTCCTCCTTCATTATTGAGTCCCACCATTAAAATATTGTTAGCCTACCATTATCATCCAATTTAAATATAAATAAGAAATCTTCCTCTTCGGTACTCTTCTCTGAAAGTCTTTTAATTACTTGCTGAGTATCGCCTCATTCGATCTCCTTCATGCATAGCCTGTTCATGTAGTTTAGATGATCCTTTATCGTGTGTCCTAGATTCTGAATACCACCAGCTTCAAAAACCATAAGCTTGAATCCATGGCTAGATTTTAATCCCGCGCCTCCCATTCCTTCTATACCTTTCCCTTTTTCCTATGTAATTATCCTTTCACTTCTTTGAAAATATTTCCATTCAACTCTAGTGAAAGGATGATTGTGAGAGGTCACATGATGCAAATATTCGTAGGCTCCATCGATAAATTTAACCCGAATTCCAGTTTTGCATCCTGTTCTCGTAACCACACTTTCCCTTATTTTTCTTCTTTTCTTTTCGAAGCCCTGGTCAATGATGGAAGGTGTGTGGGGGTGTTTCATTCTTCACTTTTGTGTTTTGCTGACACGAGCAGAAAAAAATATTTCTCTAGGATGGTTCCGTCTTTTTTACCTTTTTGTGTTGAACATCGCACCCCAAATCCCAATGCATTTGAATGTTTTCGGTATAAATCATGAAAACCTAATAATGTTTTTGCTCTCAAACCTATGAAGCAATCTGTGACATCAACTTTTGATAGGTCACTTAAATTGGTGTCAAAATCTGGTCCTGCAAATATGTATCTTTTTAGGAACTCATTTCATCAACTATTATATTGGTTAGATCAATGTATTTTACAATTTTAGTTAGTCTTTGATAAAAAAAAATTTAGTCACTGATAAATATGTATAGAGAGGTACAATATCAAAATATTTTGATAACAAATCATACTAATTAAATTTCAGACATTCAGCACAATAGATCATTTATTTATTGAGTTTCATCGTGTATTTAACATATTATTTCTTGTGCTAAAGTTTAATTTAAAACATATAAATATTTTTAATGAAATGTATGCAATTGAATTCTAGATATTGAAGAATCATCTAACAAAGTTCAATATTTTTTTACTTCATGTGTTAATGCAGTTACATAACTTATTAACGACGTTACTTCATGCGTTTCATAAAATTTAAAAACACCTAAATTTTCTCAATGAATGCACAAAACTTTTTAATATATCAATTTTATACACTTTATTTATTTACTTAATTTGTTTATCAAGTAAGATTATGTATTTATATATTACTTCAGAATTTTAAGAAAATTTTCAATGCCAACATTTTGAGAAAAAAATCCATCTAATTAGATATTGAAGAATCATCTGACAAAGTTCAATCTTTTTACTTTATGGGTTTATTGAGTTACATCATTTATTTACTATGTTACTTCATTCGTTTCAAAAAATTAAGAAACACTTACATTATCCCAACAAATTGCATATGGCCAAAACTTGGAGAATTGTTCATCAGAATATTATCACGTTACTTCATGTGTTGATACTGTTACTTCATGTGTTTATACCGTTACATCAAGTATTCATCATATTACCTCATATTTTTCAGAAAATTAAAAATACCTATATTTTCCCAAAAAATTGTATACAACCAAATTTTAGACCTTGGGGAATAGTCCATCAAAATATTATCACGTTATTTCATGTGTTTATGCAGTTATATCCAGTGTTCATCATATTACCTCATATTTTCCTAAAAAAACAAAAACAAAACACCTACGTTTTCCCAATAAATTGCATATACCTAAATTTTAGACCTTGGGGAATCATCAGAATATTATTACGTTACTTCATGTGTTTATGCAATTATATCCAATGTTCATCATATTACCACACATTTTACAAAAAATTAAAAAAACACCTACATTTTCCCAAAGAATTGCATATAGCCAAATTTCAGACCTTGGGGAATTGTCCATCAGAATATTATCACGTAACTTCATGCGTTCAAGGAGTTACATCAAGTGTTCATTATATTACTTCATACGTTTTAGCAAATTAAAAAAACCTACATTTTCAAAAATTACATACAGTCAAATTTTAGACCTTCAGAAATTGTCCATCAAAATAATATCACGTTACTTCATGTGTTCATGCAGTTACATCCAGTGTTCATCATATTAATTCACATGTTTCAGTAAATTTAAAAAACACTTACATTTTCTTCACATCATGCATATAAACAAATTTCAGATTTGGCAAAAAACAATTTCACCATATATAATGTGACTTCATGTATTCATGTTTTTACTTCCTGGGTTTAAATGTATATATGAAATTAAAACCAAACATGGATGTAAACTTGTTGACTTTTCAGATTCAACATATTTGCTGCTTTCTTCCTCATACAAAACAATTTCCTTGCCTTGAATTGCTTCATGTTTCATAGTTTATAACAACAACACTTTATATCGGATTTCAACAGTTAAAACTAAAATTTTAAACCGTAGAACTAAGATGTTAGATCGTAGATTTCATATAATTGATATTTCAACTATAAAACTAAGATTTTCAGTTGTAAATTTAATAATACCTCGATTATTTCTCCTTCGCAGACTTCAGAAGCTTTAAAATATGCTTTTCTTCGATCTTTCCATTGCTAAATTCTGCAAACTTCCGTCGCAAAATCAGATTTTGTCAGATTTGCAAAAAAATGTAGATTTTGATTTCTGAGCTTGAACGTGAGCTTGAACCGGAGATTTGCAGAGCTTTGATCAACGATTTCAGAGCTTGAATCCGGTGTTTAGTAGCATAGATTCGGTATGAGTTTGAAGAGGAATGAAATTCCTTGATTTTTGAGAGGAAAAAATTTGACAGTTTTTTTGGAAGGAGAGAAAAAATCTAGTTGACCCATTTTTCTTATAACCCAATTTTGGACCCATTTTCAACCTACCTTCCTATTTTGCAATGAGGTCCTATTTTTTAGCTCCCTTTTTATTTATTGTAGCTCGGTCCCTGGTCTCACCATTTGCTATGGTGAGACGGTCTCACATGAGTTTTTCTCATAAAAATATCATATGAAATATTGTTGTATTCATCTTAACATCTATTTTCTAAATATCATTTTTTGTGGAAATGTTATATGTAGTTAAAGATATTGAAGGTCAAATATCATTATTGAAAATCGTGAAAAAGTAAATTGATAGCTCTTATTCGTAGCTATCAAATTTTGAACTTCGTCTTCTAGATATGAGACCTCACAGATTCAAATAAATTAATCCTTTGCCTACCGATATTCATCTCTGCGTCCAGTAGAACTACGAGATGAGGATGGAATGACCTGAAGCTTATCTTTGTAATCAACACAAGCTTGTTCAAGCTGGTGCACACAAGAGTCAAGACAGTTACACTCACCATGAAATAGATCATTCTTACTACGTAACTGAGTGTTGATAGAGAACTGTTCATCAAATCTACTTTTCCACCATATGCAAAAGAAGAAAGGTTATCATACTTTTTTCTTTCTCTCAATCATTGATGTGATAACACTGCTTATCAATAATCAAAATCTTTTGATGAGTTTTGCAAGCCTTTATTTCGGCAAAATTCTTAGCCTCCTCTTGCTGACCAATCATTCTAACCATACTCAACTGTTGACGCTGAATACGGTTGTTCTGTTCAGCACAAAATTCTTTCAAGTCACCGAAAGTTTTCTTCCATCCAACTTCAAGATCATTGATACTGAGTAACATATACTTCAAACGAATAACCAGTGATACCGCCCATTCTTGAACACGGCTAGGAAGATTAAGCGAACACATGTATACACCGACGGATTCAATATCGACTAAACTAAGAACTATATCCTTTTTCCAAAGATTCAATTTTGTTGCCTTAGGGTAAAAACTTTGTACAAGGGCATGTAGCAGAAGTAGTTGTAGATGATGAGGAAGAAGGAAGTTTCCACCCAAGACAAAATGGAATGAATTCTATATAATAAAAATGATCAGCATAAATAAGCTCAAGATATTCCTCGGATAGAGACTGAGTAGCTTTGTCAAACTTAATGGGACAAAATGAATGAGAAGACATAAACCCAGAACGATGATAAAAATGAACACTAGATCCCAAATATTCGAGATGTTTCAAAAACTTATGATCAACCAAAATATCAAAACTCTGGATATATATAAATACGATGAGAACTTGCAAAATTATAAAGATGATCCAAAATTAACACCCATAGTAATACAAACAATACAAACATACATCATTTTTTTTATGAATTACAAATATTTTTTTAAAAATCCATAATACTAAGATCCACTAACATTAGAGGGGGAAGCAAATGAGTGCTGGACAATGGTAGTAGAGTTCTCCTTAATTTCATCCAAAGTGGAAACCTCAATGTTCGCATTGGTATCGGGATTGGGAGGAAACCTAGGAGTGTGAGAACCGAATGGAAGCCCTTCATAATAATTAACTTCACAGCTCTTCAGCTCAGCGATAGAGGGTAACGAAGGAAGACTAGCAAGGTGAGACAACAAGGCATAAGAGTGGCCATAGTCAGAAATGCTATTAATGAATCCTTTGTTAAGTATAGCCTTTTGTTCCCCCAACACTTTCTCAGACTTAGCTAATTTTGGCAGTTTCTGTGCCTTCACAGTAGGGTTCAATCCATGCAATAAACCAGAGCCTCGCAGTATCCAACGTTGCGAGCGGAGGTAGAAACGTACTCAAATAAATTTTAGAAAGACTTCATCTTCACAAGACAATCAACAAGAACCTGAGGGTACTCAGGTGAATCAAGACCATTAGTCCGCATCTCCTTTAACTCAAAAAACAGTTTCTCAATTTCCTTCTCATCGGCCAAAGCACACTCCACAGCAGAGCGTACATGTCCTTTAGCAGTTTCAAGAGAGAAATTTAGAGCGGTTCACTTCACTTTGGAGGCCTGCCATTTTTGTCGGAGCAAACCATCTCCCTTAGTGAACTCAGCAACTCGTTCACTAACGAGCTGAAGACTTTCACCAACCTTGATTTCAAACATATGCAAAAAATATAACAGTTAGACATTGTAATAGAATAACACCAAATTAAACCATATATAATCTTTAAGGAACATACCATAATCATTGTATCATGAAGAGATAGTTTAGAAAGAATAGAAGGAATAGTCCCTTCTACCATTAAGTCATGACTTTGTGGTAGAAGTTTAGGATGAGAATGACTAATACTCCCCCCCTTTCTTAGGTGGCTCCAAAATTGTTGAGCATCCACCTGTTTGATCCGTTTTCTTTATTCTATGGGAGGTTTCATTGGTGTTGCGAGCAGGTACCTCCCCACCTTTTTAGCTATAGCCTTAGAAGTTACCAGTTAAGAGTTAGCTTTGATAGCATTCTCCTGAGTGTCAAATGTTTCTGTGTTGTCATTGGTTTGAGTAGCCATAGCATCTGGCTCCTCATTTTTATCATCGGAGAAAAATGTTCTCTCAATGGACCGCCTGGTTAAATCAATATCTGTAATTCAGTGTACAAAACAAGTCAGACGAACACACAGAAACAATAGGACAATGACAACAGTAAGAGAGAAAATAAGTAGGACAAGGAAAACAACAAGATAACAACAAACGAACACCTTCACTCTCAGAATCAGTAGGGCGAAAACAGATTGAGTGTTGGCTGAGTGTTAGTACAACCTCGCACTTAGAATTAAGATGAATCCCTGCCTTGGGAAGCTTAGATTTGGGAACATCATAGTTCCAAACTGGAAAATTTGGTTCGCTTCCATTACCAAGTTTTCAAAATAAATATATTTTCCGACGCACACAAGAGTTATTAGGAAACCCACTCACAAAGTCAACATTGGGAATAACTGGGAAAAGGGTTAATTCGTCAGAAGAATTTTTAACTTTGCGATGCTGATAATGGCTGCAAAATAGGTCAATCGAAAAGGGATTTGAGCTACCTCGCAGACATGATGGAAAACAACAATGATCGATATAGCCTTGGGGTATAGATGAGACAAGGTGAACCGGTAATGTGAAAGTAAATCTATGACATGTTTTGAAAGAGGGAAAGCAAGTCCAAACTTAAGGTAATCGAAGTAACAAGAGATGAAGCCACAAGTAGGAGCACGAACACTCTCAGAACTATCAGAGACCCTAAGCTCGTAGGAGGACAAAAAAGGAAAACTATATTTTAAATTGTCCAGGTAGTAATTGGAAAAAAACTACTGACGATAGAACTGATAAGATGGTCGGAATCCTCCCCGGAGTTGACATCGTCAATCGGAACATCCTTTACAGAGGGTTCACCTACATTAGGAATAGACATATTTCCTAAAATTAAGATGAAAACTCTATCAATCAGAAGTTACAGAAGGCAAAGTAGTATATTTCGGTAAAGCTTGAAAAAGAAACAAAGTATAAGTCGATGGAAAATAGAGAAGAAACAAACAAATAGAAGAATTCCTACACTAAGATTAAAAAACAAAGCCATTATAACAGAGACGATGCACAAGCCAACAATTACAGGAATATCCCTATAGAGGAAAAAGATTAGGAAAAGGAAAACTTATGGTTTGATGATCAACGACAAGGAGATAGAACGATAATGAAGGCAGGAAGAGGATGAAGAATCCAAAAGATTTAAGGAATTTAATTTAAGAAACTGAAAAGGCAAGAGAAGTCAAATCAGGCAAGAAAAGTAATAATGAATGTCTGACAAAAAGTAACTTACCTTTTTAGAAATACGAGAAGCCAGTGGAATATAGGTGGACATAATACACTGAGTAGTGACATAAGTTAGTCACCAAAGTCAAAGCACTTATAAAGGGGAAGATACAATGGCATGAGAGAGAATTTTGGAACGATACAATGAATAAAAAGGAGGAAATCTAGGTTCAATGGAGCAAAATCTCAAACGGCTAAGTTGGTTACATGTATAGCAGATATAGAGAATATTCAAATCCAAAATCGGAAACCCAAACAACGTCGCATTAGTAGCCAAGAAACAAGTAACACTTAGCAAAGACAATATTAGTTACATCAAAGGCGAACATATTATTACAGTTTCAGAAGTTCACGAAACAACAGTTCGCATATATTTTACAAACAAAGTCATCGCTTCGTGTTTACTAGTCTTCATGTTTAGGGCCAGGGGGGAGAGGGATGGAGGGGGGAAATGAGGCTTATGGTGTGTACCTAGCCCATAAGCTAGAGGCTGCTGGCCTTTAGGCCGCCCAACCCAATGCTCGACCACAAATAAATGAAGACAAAATACATAATGATTCGGCCCAACGTCCATGTCAACCACGAACCGATAAAGGCAGAACCATGTCCAAGAGGACTCAATCATGAATAAAAAAAATGGAAGCACGATGAACATTTAGCCACGAACCGAGATGATAGTGACCACGATGTAACCCACGACCTTAAACCCTAGTAAAGCGGAGTCACAACTACGATCATGGATAAATACAAGGAGAGCAACAGTAGCTAAGGTAAATGAGACTAAACTAAGAAATTCTAGTTCTCTAGAGAAAAGACTGACTTTATCGTCAGAGTGTTTTCCCCGGATTACTTTTGGGATCTATTTTGCAGGAGGATACATCTTTCACGGTGAACAACTGTTATTTTGCTTTGCCGGGATTACCACTTCACAAATAGGCCAATAATTATGGGACGAAGAGAGTATAAAAGTATAGTTTCAATAATATTTAATTTTAATTTCACCATTGTATATCTATACACATGACTGATGCATTAATTTCCTTCATTTTTTGGTAGTTTATATTTTTCTCTTAAATATTATTATATTCACATTTAAATTTATTTTCTAAATATATAGTAGTGATTATTTATACACAATCTTGGAAAATTACACCGTGGCTCAAAATTTTGTTACCCCATTATCCATTGCTCCAAAATACATGATTTTTATTATTCTTTCCTAAATATAGAAATGTTAAATAATTTTTTTTGGTGAAATGTTGGAAAATAATAGTACATGTTCTTAAGTAAATTAGAGTTGATTACTTAGAAGTAAGAAAGGGAAATCGAAGAGGATTATAAATATGTTCTTGTATCCAATTATTAATAAATATTCTGTTATGGACTTGAAAAATACAATGAGGATGTATAAGGTAGCATTACGTTCGAGCGGATTTAAATTTAGATTTATGAGTGAAGTTTTTACCTTTTGCAATTATGTTCCTCCAAGAAGGTTGAAGTTGTCGAACCACAAAATTGATGACACCAAAATGTAATTCAATAATATATAATTGAAACTTTGCAGTTTGGATATATATGAGTGAACGGAAGGGTTTCAAAAGTCAACATTGATTACCTCTACACAATCTCAGAAAATTACACTGTGGCCCAAATTGTGTTACCCCATTATCCATTGCTTCAAAAAACATAGTTTTTGTTCTTCTTGCATAAGTATAGAAATATTAAATATATAAAAAATTTGGTGTAATGTTGGAAAGCGCTAGCACATGTTCTTGAGTAATTTAGAGTTGATTACTTTGGAATAAGAAAGGATCACAGATATGTTCTTGTACCCAATTATTGATAAATATTCTATTACAGACCTAGAAAATACATTGGGGGTGTATAAGGTAGATTACGTACGAGCGAATTTCAACTTGGAGTTACGAGTGAGGTTTTTACTTTTTGCAGTTAGATCCCTCCAAGAAAGTTGGAGTTGTCAAATCACGAAATTGGCGACACCAAAATTCAATTCTATAATATACGATTGGAACTGCGGGTTGGACATATATGAGTGAACAAAAGGGGATCAAAAGTCAACATTGATTACTTCTACGCAATCTTGGAAAATTACAATGTGGCACAAAATTGTGTTACCCCATTATCCATTACTTCAAAATAAATGATTTTTGTTTTTCTTGCCTAAATATAAAAATATTAAATAATTGATTTTTTTGGTGAAATGTTAGAAAGCGCTAGTACATGATCTAGAGTAGCTCATACCATAATCCATTTTTCAAAACTTTTTTCTTTCCTATTCTTTCTTGTTAATGTTGAATTTTTTTATGTATCAAGAATCAGTAATTTATTCGTCAATATACCGTGCCTATACAATTATAAGGCAACTATGTGGGGTTGTTTTAAAGTATTTTAAAATAATTTTTAAAATTAAATGTACTTCTAGCACCGGTATATTATAACCTATACCGGTACTACCTATTTTCCCACCAAAATTTTACATGCCAAAGTTACTATTTTGGTCATAGGTATCGGCATTAACACTGGTATATGTCAGTCAGCCAAAACCGAGGCTGAAAATTATTAGATTGTCCCGAAACCGAGGTCTATAATTCTTTGAGAGTGTTAAATTGTCTGTGCCTATGAAATTCTTAGCACCGATATTGCTCTCCCAAAACTGCCATACCGATGTCTATGTACCTATTTTTTAGTAGTGCAACCCAACTCGGCCTAACCCGAAAAACATTATAGACCTGTCAGAACCTGACTTGACATTTACCCGATCCGACCTGACAAACAGATTTTGACGCTTTTTAACCCAAACACATTTTGACCCAACTCAACCCGACCCGACAAACAGACTTCGACACGTTTCAACCCAAACCCATTTTAACCTGAACCGACCTGACCTGACTCGACCCGTCAAACAGAGTTCAACCCATTTCAAACCGAACCTGTTTAGACCCAACCCGACTCGACAAGTAGATTTCAACCCGTTTCAAACCGAATCTATTTGACCCAAACCCGAACCTAACTCGAATACCTGAGTTGATAGCTCTACTTCCAACGCTAAAGGAGAGCTCCAATACAAATCCGTTAGCTGACGCAATCGTTTATCTCTAAAAGTCCAATTTGAGATCTGTGACCTTACCGCTGCTTTGCCATACTAGTTTACCGTCATTTGCCATCAGGGATAGGAGATTCGTCGTCGCTAATGGGAGATTTGACAATATGAATTCGGAGATAGAAAAACTTGTAAGTTACATTCGAAACCCTATTGTTGAGTAATCATCATCTTCTAAAAACAACATCGACTTGATTCTGTAAAAGGCAATCGCAATTAGATCATGGTCGCAATTTGATTTGATCCTGTTCGCAATTTGATTTGATCCTGTTAGCAAATTTTGGCTTCAATTGCAATATATTGATTATGTTTCAATACTGTACGTAAATACATGTTACTGTTCAAGTGCCCTTGAATGAAAGAACTGAATAATAACTTGTTCCTGCTGACAAAACATACGAAGGTATAAATTTGATCAATTCTCCTAACTTTCGCTTCATTATGACATTCATTAACATCAGAACATTTTAAACTAACATACGAAGATTTTACACCATACATGCTACCTTTCTTTTAATAAAATATGAAGGTATCAGTGCATCTTCATGTTTCATATCATTATCTACATCCAAAAATCTAGGAATTTTATAACAAAAGACATGCACCATATATAATATATATATGCTACATTTCTGTTTCTTAAAAATATAAAGGTTATAATGCATGCTAAATTTCATTTCATTATATATGAAAGAAATATAAGTATTAAATTGTCACTGCTTTATGCTGTGACGTTTATGTTTCAAACTAGAGTAATATCTTTTTGTACTGGAAAACTGCTGAAGATATTTATAAATTACAAACCATAGCAGAAGTTAAATCACAAAATTATGAAAAAGAAATAGAAAAGATGAGTAAGACATAACTTCTATTTTATTATTTTTTTAATACTTTTTGTACTCACTATATATGAGTAAGATATAACTTCTATATATTTTACATTAAATATTTATTGTTTCTAACCAAATCGCATACTCCCTCCGTTTCACTAATATTGACTCACTTGCTTTTGACACTTGGATTTAGGAAGGTAGAATTAGTGATTGAGAATGCATTGAAAGAGTAAAAATGTAAATTATGTGGATGAAAACAATTTAGAATTTGCCAAAAAGAGAAAGTAGCCAATATTAAAAAACTATTCTAAATGAGAAAGTGAGTCAATGTTAAAAATTCGGACGGAGGTTTCATTTGTTTACACTAGTTACTGCAGGGGATTAATGGGTACGAAACTTTGCAAAGCTGATGTGACAATGTTTCAACGAACTCTAAATAAGAACAACTGAATTGGAGGTCTTCTACAAATGAAATGCTAAAAAAATTGGATTTAGTTACTCCCTTTATCCCATCATAAGTTGAACACTTACTATTTCGACAATAAAAAAATTCAAATTTTGACAACATATTTGAATAGATATATAAACAATAATATTATTGTATGTGATATTATGATAAGAAGGGTTGGGGACCCTAATAAAATCCCTCCCATTAATATGGGTTTAATTTAAAAAAATTGTATGTGATATTGTTAGATTCATCGTAATAAGTAGTTTCTAAATATCAACTTTTTATTTGCCGATATTATACGTAGTTAAGCATATTAATGGACAAACGTGTTTCTTGAAAACCGTGTAAAAGATTCGGTACAGTTTATATGGTACATAGGGAGTACAAAAAAACACGCAACTAAAGAACAACCAAGGAGTGATTAATTGAAAAGTATTTTGCAAGCCATGTCAAGACACAACTAGAAAAAGACCAGCAATGCCAAGCACATCGACTCCAATCTGTCATGGACTTGAAGTTTCAATCTTGAGAAAGGAATTTCCTATAACCATAACATAGTACAAGGATCAAATATGAATTAAATTGGTTGACATCATTTATACAGTGATACAACATCTGTTGTGACACAAGCACAAGTTCGCAAGATCAGCTTGACAATATCTCCAATGGCGTGAAGGGAATATTACAGCGGATAAGTCGAAGGTCATACAGAGAATGGAAGTGGCTGGGTTGAATTCATCGCCTACTTTCAATTATTTAACAAAAAACTAGAGGTGAGGAGAACTTGAGGCATACCATGAGAGAACATATAAATTATGTTGGAAGGCCGGGGAAGGTGACTGAGGGTGGAAATGCACAAAACTTATTGAGAAACTTCAACAAAAGAATGATGACGACGATGATGATATCTTATTTCGAGTGAAGATGGATGATGAAAGTAAGTTATCTTTTTTCCCCAGAGAGATTCAATGATAAATGAGAACTACACATTGTACAAAGATGTGTTGGTGTTTGACACAACTTTTAGGAGAAACGAATAAAACTTGATTTGTGCTTCATTTGTAGGCATAAACAATCATTGGAGGAATGTCATGTTTGCATGTGCTTTCATATCTGATGATAAGGCAACAACGTTCATATGACTGGTTGAAACCTACATAAAATACATGAGAAGAAAAGAACCAATAATCATTGGTAGTTACCACCCCATTCGAGCAAAATCTAGCATTAGAGAGAACACTTCACAAAAATATACCAGTTTGCTGAATACAAACGACTCCCCGCCTAGGGCAGGAGGGAAACCAGCTGCCACAAAAATCCCTAACCGGCCTTAATCTGGGGACATGAAGCACGCAATGTGGACACGATCACACGACTCACCATCTATAAATAAAGCCAAGAATTAGCAAAGAAGGTAAACAAGCACTAGAGGAAAAATACATGCAGAATAGAACTCTGACTTGGGCATCACAGCTTTGTCTTGGGGACCTCCCTGGGACCCTTTTTACAGGCACCCAAGCTAATCAAGCATACCGAGCTGATTCTGGAGTTTATGTCAGCACGAAAGGATTCCCTTACATCAATGGTGTCATCTGTGGGGATAATTTTTTCTTTCTAGTTCTTCATAATCCAAAAAAATATCGGAACCCGAGCTAGAGTTACAACCCAACTGGGAAACAAAAAACGAAGTCCATGGGAAGAATCTGGTACGAGGTGATGTAACACATGTATTCAAAGATAAGAGAACTGCAACAACAGTATGAAACCGCTTGTAAATAGAGGATCACCCCCCCAACAAGGTATATCCAGTAAAAGGTATGTTCCGACATACCAAGAACTTTACATACATGTTAAGTAGAATGTCTCTCAAAGAGTTACAATATGTCTACCCTCCATTAGAAGACGTAGTTATAAAAACCGCCTAGCCATGGAACAAGGCACGCTAAACATAAATGACACACATCAACGAAGAGATATCTGTCAGAGTCATACCGATATTAAATAGTTATAAAACGCGATCTGAAGTGATATCAAGTGCGAGGCTAACAACCCTATCAAAGCGAAACACAATACATCATAAGTAAAAAAGATTACAAAGTTATTTTTCCTCCATAAACCTCGAGTCCGTACAAAAACTAATTTTTAAAATAAAAAATTACTCTCTAGCCTTTATTATAAGCATTACATCATGTCAAATTAGGAATCCATGATGGGAGGTCGTCGCCGTATCTCTCAAAGATACTATTTTAAGCCCAATATGCTTACTAAATACAACTAAGTAGATAGTTGGCAAGTCGGGGTCATCCACAAAGAAGAGGGATTTTCCTAAGGGTTCATACAATTAGGAGTGGATA
>JAULKM010114132.1:0-22298 GCA_032355605.1 Rubia tinctorum | reverse complement strand
GAGAGAGATTGAGAAAAATAATATATTTAATTGGTAAGAGACCGCTAGCGGTCTCTACCACTGCCCATGGCCTAACAATGTGCTCTTGTCCCTCTGACTTTCATTTTACTTGTCACTAGACCATGGTATCTCTAATATTTTATTTTTTTATGGTCACATTAAAAAAATTATCTTCTTAAGTTCACTTATCTCTAAAAACTGAAAAAGCACTATCAAACAGGCAAAAGCGTCGGAGAGGAGAGAACAAGGGTTTTCTTTGATTGATTTCTTTTAGTAAGTTAGATTCTGTTAATGAGAAAAGACTATCTGAATATGCCAAAAGTTATCTTTCAGCAGTTTTTTCTGCATGCATTAGGTTTTATAACGAGGGAGATAGGATGAAAAGGGGCAGTCTATTAGGGCTTGCCAAGTTGGAAACCAGTGATTGGGTAGGAGATGGAAAGGTTTTGTAAGTCTATAGAAGTATTAGAAGAAAGGTAGAATCTTTCTATCAGTGAATCCAGTTGTTTCCAACAGATTTAGAGTTTCTTACAAGTCTCTTATGCTAATTGGGGAGAGCTAAGGCTGGTTCTTAGAATAAGAAATAAGTTTGTTTATTATAACACGTTTCTGACAGAGATTAAATTTGGATCGGGCATTCCGCCTAGGAAATTGAAAGGGTACAATCATGATGAATACAGATTTGCACGAAAATAATCCGGGCTCAGGGATTAATAAAAAGAGAAGACGAGTAAATTGAGATGGAACTCAGCCTATAAATAGTGGTTCATTCAATGCAGTGAAAACTACAGCCAACCACTGCAAGAGAGATTTAGGATATAAGTTTAACATATGTCACAAGAACATGAGTGATGTTTCTTCTCTCTCTCTCAGGTGAATTTTTACTCCACCGTGTTTAGACTTCTCCAAGGAGTATAAGGAACGTGTGGTTTCTTACATATATCTTGCCACGGTGAATGGATCAACAAGGAGAGGAGGAATAGTGTCAATAACACAGGAGAACATTGAAGAATCTATTGGGATGGAGAAAAACTGTCTGCTCTCAGTTTGAATTAATGTCAGGGACTTTAGTGCAGAAGGATTGAGCGAGTATTTCAGTACCTTTTGGAGCATTGCGGCATTTGTGCTTCGTAGATACAAAACTTCTATGTCATTAAATTCTAGACCAAAGACGAAGCTCTTGCACCACTTTATAGAAGCCCTTATTCTATAGCAGGAGGCTTACTTGCATTCAAATAGTAGGATGCAGGCATCTCTATGAGAAGACTCAAGGTGGAGAAGGTGAAAATCTCAATCTAGATTTACGGTATTTCAGCGGAATGCTTTATTTGCTCCAAGAGCGAGAATTAATGTGGCAAAGTATGACAAGTGATATTATGAATGAGCGAGAATTGGTGTTTATATAGATCTTTGGCTTCATATGAATCTTAAATATGTGTGTGCTACTATGTGGATTATACCTGCAACTTCTTTAATTTTTGGTTTCTATATGGATTTTGAGAATAATGGTTGGGTTTGGGTTGATGTTAGATATGAAAGACTATAAGTTTTGTAGACGTTGTTGTGTGATAGGGCATCTATGCCAAATATGCTCAATTATTAATGATGTGGATCTAGAATATTTCATTGATAGCCATATTTAAGCCCATAATGTAGCTAGAGAATATAATATAGTCAATGACCCGAATAAGAAAAGTCTTCCTTCATCAATAAGAGCTCAGTCTCATAGGCAGGCCAAGTGAAATACTAGAATCTAGGATGGGTATATGAATCTCATTGGAAAAATACAACACTTTATGAGAGGATCAAATACAAGAGAGATTTCTTATCTCTATGGAAATAGATAAATATCACCCATAACAGGCCTTTATTGGCTAGAGAGGATCATGTGTTGGATGTGGTGTTAATAATGATGGAAGTGGACAGGGTGGAGATGGACATATCAACTTTCATCCCTAGTTTGGGATAAATCAACATAATCAACGGCAGCAGGACCAACATCAGGAACAATAACAACAGCAACAGGATGATCTTCCAAATGGTCATCTCCCAAATTACCACATGGATTGTCGAGAAGCAATGAATGTTAATACTCATCAGGAGGAGGTGAATACTGACGAGAATGAGATTCAACAAGGAACAAATACAAAAAATGTGGCATAGTAGCTCAACCTTCATAGATAATTTATAGATCACAATATAATGTTCAAGGTGTTTATGGCGCTAATTAGAGAGATCAAGGAGTGGTTAATTATGATAGTAGTTATAGCAGTGTTGATATTTTAGATGGAAGCATTGGATTAACTCAGTTTTCCCAGTAGCTGTCTCAACAGTTTTTGCAGATTCAAGAAGATGAAGTTCGGAGTGCCTCAACAATGGAGACAAAGAACAAGGGTGGCCCCATCCAGAATGCACATGTGATTGCTCTTACTAATCCTGAGATACCGATGTCAGCCGCTCACCAAGCAGTAGTGTAGATCAGGGGAATGGAAATTATGGATATTTAGGAATCATCTAGATGATGCATCAAAAGGATTATGGAGAAAGCAGAAGCTAAAAGGAAAACTTTTCTCTTAAGAAAACACTATAAGAGCATAAAACAACATTACAATACAAGAATCTTTTCACAAATCAATGTGTTAATATGAATAAGGAACATAGGGGAAAAGGAAAGGAATCTGTAATTGAGGAAGGAGACGAAATACATTAACATGCAGATATAGCAGCTTATGATTGGAAATCTAAGGAGAAAAAATTATCAATTTCATAACCATAATGATTGTGAAGAAGGACTAGATCAATGTCAGAAAAAAGGGCATTCTCTAAGGAATTTCAAGAAGAAAAGGACAAGGAATGGAGCAGTCTTCCTCCTAAAACAAGATCAAATTTCTCTTTAACAAATTCAAACTTTTTAATGACAGATATGCATTTGAACAAAGTGAAAGAACCAGAGTGAAGCATCTTAGATCAAGGATCATTATCTTTGCATGAAAAGTGCTCCCTCAAAAAAAGAAGTAAAAGATCTTTCTTCAGCACCAAATGCTGAGAAATGAGTTAAAGGTTTTGCAGGTTTCGTGGAACTTTACCAAAAAACAAATTCCCCCATTATCCATGGGAGTGTGTATGTGGAATTATAGAGGTTTTAACGATGTCTCTACAAAGAAGAAAATCAACCAATTGGTGAAATGGAAAAAATCAATAATTCTATGCCTATTAAAAACAAAGACTTCTCAAAAAAGTATTCAACTTTGGAAACAAAACTCGTATTTGATAGGGTAGAGGTAGTGGATCCAGTAGGTAGATCAGGAGGTTTGGCTGTATTTTGGCAAGACTATCTAGATGTTAGTAGTTAGTATTTTGTTTAAGGATAAGAACTTCGTGTTTTTGTTGATCACCAACACCAACAAGGAAAAATGGTGTTTAGGAGTTACCTATGGCCACTTAGATATTATTTTTGGGCCTTTTGTTTGGAATATGTTGAATGATTTATATTATTTTGATCAGTATCCGTTAGTGTTAGTAAGTGACTTTAATCAAGTCTTATCTCAAAGAGATAAGCGTGGAGGTAATCTTGAAGGTAATCCCAATATTGGGCCACATGAAATCCTGAAGAAACATAAGTTGATCAAACCTCCAAATAAAGGCTTATGGTTTCCATGGACGAATAATGGGGAGCATCCGCACATGATCATTGAATGATTGGACAGAGCCTTTGGAAATCAAGATTGGAGAGAAAAATTTCCAGAAGCATTAGTAACTAATCTCCTAACCATTGACTTAGATCATAGCCTAGTATTACTGGATTTACAACTGAGGAGAATATTTCTGGAAAAAAATCCTAGCATCTGAAGCTTTTTGGGCAAAATAAAATGTTTTAGATCAGATAGTCCCAAAAGTCTGGAATTTGGAGTTGGAAGACCAGATGCATATGACCAACAGGGACGGATGTTACAATTGATTCCAAGCTTTGGAGTAACAACTCCTTCCGAAATTTAGATAGAAATATAAAGAACCCGGAGAAGAAGCTTCAACATTTGCAGCAAGGAGCAGTACCACACAAGAATACAAAGGAAATCAGAGAGGTGGGGCTCAAATTGAAGGATTCACAATAGAAATTATCGAATTAATGGCAGTTTCGATCGAAGATCTCTTGGTTAAAATTTGGAGATAAGTGCATATTTTTTCCACAAATGGGCTACAAAGAGAAAGGAATGTAAATACCGTACAAGGAATCTTTGATGGACAAGGACATTGAACAACAAAGCAAGAACAGATTTTTAGTACAATATTTCATCATGTGAAATATGTTTTTGTAATACCTAAATGGTACCCTCCCCCTTGGATGTAGCCTGGAAAAATAAGCTAGAATCAAATTTTACAGGTAAATACAAGAAGGTTAATTGAAGATCATAGGAATATGCTTTCATCCAATTTCACAGAGTCAAGGTTTGGGAAGTAATTAATCAAATGAAGCCATGGAAGGCTCCTGGAGAAGATGGCCTACCAGCATGATTCTTCAAGAGATACTGAAGAATAGTTGGGAAATAATTCACGGATACTATCGTGCAAATAGTAAATCAAAACACTATTCCAACTGTATTGAATAAAACCCAGTTGGTGTTAATCCGCAAGAAGAGGAGATTATAGGCCAATATCGCTTTGCAGTGTAAAATATAAGGTTATTGTAAAGATGATAACGAGTATGACTAAGAAGAATATTGGTTTCTTATAGCTAGAAATCAAAATGACTTCGTCCCAAGTTATAGTATGTCAGAGATGAGTTATTGGGGCATGAGGTAGTAGATTTCATGAAAAAAAGCATCCAAGAATAAAGGTATTCATGGTTATTATACTAGACATGAGCGAGGCATATGATAGAGTTTCTTGGAAATTTTTGGAAATGAGAATGACTGATATGAGTTTCCCTCAATATTGGATGAAGCTTATAATGTCATGTGTTAATTCTATTTCATACAAGGTGTTGTTGAATGGAGAAAATCAATCTTCTTCACACTTAACATAGGCCTTAGAAATGGCTGTCTGTTGTTACCTTATTGTTTATCATATGACAACAGTATATGTTAACATGGATGAAGCAATAGATAAGTAATAATGAAAATTTGGGATTAAATCTTTCAAGGAAAGGACCGAAGATTATCCATTTGGTGTATGAAGATGATTTCATTCTCTTCTCTACATGCACAACAACAACAATTGATGATATAGCCAAGTCCATTAAACTTTGTGCAACATATTCATGCTAGAGACTTAATTTTGACAAATGTGCCATGCAATTTTGTCCAAACACACAACATAGTTTACAACAATATGCTATAAATACTTTAAAAATTCATAGAAAAAGCCTTGACGGGAAATATCTAGGGATGTATATAAACTTTGGATCTACAAAAAGAGAGGTTTTCAAAGGCATGATCTCCAGATCCAAAGAAAAGTTTAGCTCATGGAAAACTAAACTGTTTTCATTTTTTAGGTAGAATAACACTAGAAATGCACCTTCTTACTTCAGTTGCGATCTATCAACTAGGAATATTCAGAATTCCTAAAACCATCTTGGAGAAACTAGACAAATGACAGCGGAATTTATTTGGAGAGAAGAACCTGATGGTCGCTAAATATACTGAAAGACATGGCCTATAATATGCAAATCTAAAGAGAATGAAGGCTTGGTTTGAGGTCAATGGGAGGAATTAATCAGGCATTGCTTGGAAAACACTTATGGAATCTAGTTAGGGAGAATGATTCTCTGTTAGCTAGAGTTTATCAAGCAAAATATTTAAGAGGCAGGAGCATAATCAATGCCCTAACAAGGAGCTCATATTCAAGGGATGGACATTTATTATTTGGTCAAGACCAATTGTCACACAGAATTCAGGCAATAGAAGAAACATAAACATTATTGACCAGTGGTTAGGAATCCACTTGTAATTTAGTCAGTAACTGCAACACATAAAGAGATGAAACTATCACATCTTATTGCACAAGATAATACTTGGAGATCTTCACTATTGAGAGTAATATTTCCTGCTGAAATCATCCCGCACATTTTGGCTATACATCCATTATCAAATATTGCACAAAAGGATCAACCTTTGTGGATTCCAAACAAGAATGGAAAAAATAGTGTAAGGAAAGCTTATCATTTTGCTATGAACGAGCCTCAACCAGGACAAGGGCAGACTTGATTTGACCTAACAAAATTTTGAAAGCTAGTTTGGAATTTGAATCTGCCACATAAACTAAAAGTATTTATATGAAGAATGATGAACAACACTCGCAACAGCCTCAAACCTGAAGATAAGGAATGTTTTACATGATAACATGTGCACAAGATGTTCACAAGCAAAGGAGGATGAATCTTACATACTACTACATTGCGAGGACACAAAGAGAATAAGGAGAGCTTCTACGTTAGGTTTTGATTTCATAATTCTCACATATTTTCATATTCAAGGTTAGTTTAGGCAGTGGACTCAACTTTCTCTAGATAGGGGGGATCAAAACGGAGTGGCATTGAATGGGCAATAGAAAAACCTTATCCAATCATGGGAAGGAGTTTGGAACTCTTTTATCATCTCTAATAAAGAATCAAAGTATGGTTTCTTCGTGTTGGATTTATACGTGGTGCTTGTTCAGTTTCATTTCCGTGGGCCCCGGTCATTGCAATGGGTTTAAGTGTCTCACCCCCTCAAATGTCTTCTAATGGTTTGAGTGCTCAGTGGACAACTTGGGGAGGAACTAAGTTATGATTTTTACCATGAAGTAATTCATTTCCATGATACCACATTTTATTGAGCAGTATAGCAGCTAAAGACATTGTGTTTTTTTATTTAATTCCATGAGTAAGTCTATAATCAATAGGATCATGCTTGGTTGCTGATATTTTCATAGATTTGGTTGTGTAAGTCTAATTCTCTCCATGGAAAAATGTTTTGGAAATTTATTCCCCTCAAAAGGCCTAAGATAGGGTGATCCTCTATCACTCTATCTATATATTATATGTGGGAAAGTGTTATCTCAAGTTTTACGGGATAATTTGAAATTGAAGCTACAATATGGATTAAAATTAGTAAAACTAGTATCAACTCTATCTCACTTGCTATCCGCTGATGGTACTCTAAAATTTAGAGAAGAATAAAAGGAAAATGTGAAATTACTAATTTACCCTCAAAATTGACGTTTTTCACTGAAGTAAACATTTTGACTTGATAGAAGGGTCACAACTTGGCAGTTTTGTTAGTTGAGGAGTGAAAAGTGTTAAAAAAGGCTAAAAGGGGACGACGAAGAGAGTTCAGGGGTCTCCTAAATCGTTTGCCCAAAAAAATATGGGTTTTATAACTATTAGATGGCAAGTCAGAAAAGGAAAGACACGTAGTGATTATTTTTCTTGTATCAAAGCAAAATGACAACATTCTAAGTAAAAATTGAAAGATGGGATAAGATTGGTGTCCTCTTATTATAGTGACTCGTCCATTATTTTTATTTTCTTGAAAATAAATGTTGTATTATTAATTAGAGAAAAGTGTTTTTATAACCCTACCTACTTGACATAAGTGCCAATATAACCTTCCAATGTTCGAAAGTGCCAATATAACCCTAGATAATCGGTGTAAGTGCCAAAACTTATAGGAATGTGCTGATATAACCCTATAAGTTTTACGAATGTGTTGATATAACCCTATCAGTTTTCATAATGTGCTAATATAACTCTACCTATTACGGCGGCGGTGCCGGAAAGGAGGTATGAGGGTTATATTGACACTTACATTAACTAGTTAGGGTTATTTTTGCACTAAAATTTATCTGAGAGTTATATTGGTATTTACTTAAGTAGGTAGAGTTATATTGGCACTTTACCCTATTAATTATCTGGAAAGATTACAAAGATTGGAGTTATACTACATAAGAAAAGGTTGAAATAACTAGCATATTTTCCAGTCTATGGATCCATTTAAAATTTGGATTTTGTATATTTGCTAGCTCAGATTTAATATCCGCTATAAGTAAGCAATTATCTCATCTATCATTTTCTATATCATGGACAACTCAGATGACTACTTGCGCATATCCCTTGATTATATTTGGTGGTATATTGTGTGATGCACTTCCTTTAAAGCAGGTGTTAACGCCAATGATTTCACAAGTTTTGCACTTTAAAACTGTTTTAGCCTTATAGATTCTCCATATATCCATACTTTTCTTTCTGATTGGATATACTATCTCAAATACGTACACTTTGGACTTGTAGCCACATCAAAGTATGGGTTCTTTCCATTGTATTTATACGCGATGCTTTGTCTATTTCATTTATGTGGGCCTCTGTTGTTGCAATGGGTTTGCGTGTCTCACCCCCTTAAATGTCTTCTATCTGTTTAAGTGCTTGGTGGACCACTTGGGGAGGAGCCAAGTAATGATTTTTTTCCAAGAGGTAATTCATTTCTACGATGCCGTATTTGATTGAGAAGCATGGAAGCTTAAGAAATTGTGTCTTTTCTTAATCCTCTGAGTAAGTCTATAATCCATAGGATCTTTCTTGGTTGCTAATACTTATAAATTTGGTCGTGTAAGTTTAAAACAAACCATACATGATGAGCTAGAGGGCAGTGGAAGAAAATATGTTTATCCTATACGTTGTCCTAGGTACGAGTAAGACAGGATTGCTCTGTCGGACATTTTTGTTGTACGAGAGCTGAAGTTGTTGGTAGCTGATATTTGCATATGTGACAAAGGAAATGTATGATTATCAGTGGTACCGTTAGATTCCATATCTGTTTCTAGTGTGGGGTTGGTCCACCACTGCTACTCGTCATATATCACGCAGCATTCAAATAGGCCAAGTTAATAGATAGTTGGTATCCTAATTTTACCGAGTACTTAACTTCCACTGTTGGTTGCCACGACCAAATATCTTCATATTGATTCTATATCCTTAACATATAAAAAATTATGTCTTCTTCCTCCATGTTGGATATTCCTCTATTAAGTTTTGATCTCCATCTCATTCCATCTCCTCAATGAGATCTTATACTGTGGTATCTTTCAGGAGTCAAGCTGAAGGGATGTTGGATTTTTTTACTTTTGTCTTGGTAACCATATATCATATTTTACTCCTGTGGTAGTACACTTTTTTTTGTTCACCTTATCCCTTTTAGAAATAAATTTCTACCCTTAATAATTGACATCTAGGTAAAGGAGGGGCAATGCCCGAGTGTTGCTTCTAGCATGGGTGTCCTTGGATTGTATTTTATTTTTTGAAATTTTGTTATGGCTGATGTTAGGTTTGTTATTAACCTCCACACTTATTTTTCTAGCATTTACAAATAAATATTTTTTAATTCTTTGAAGCCTAGACCTCCCATTCTTTTCGGGATACACATATTGTGCTATTTTTCCCAATGCGTCTTTCCTTTAGAATCAGAGCATCCCAACGAATACTTTGCATGCGACTGATGGATACTATTGATAATTGTTTATGGTAGCTTGAAATGGGACATTGTGTATGTCGGAATGGTTTGCAATTGTGCGTAGATCATCAACTCCTCACATCCTTTCGATAGCTGTTTATGCTTCCAGCTTTGGACCTTCATCCAAAATTTTGTCAGTATACTTTCAAAGGAGGATGCTTATGATCTTCCAAAAGTTGTTGGTTGTCCCAATTAATCATCATGATTCTCTATTTCGATCATACCCATATGCTCAAAATGTTATTTCTAGTATCTGTGTCAACATTGGCACTGAAGGAAATTGATGATTTATCAATGTTTACTCTTGACTTGACGTTGTCTCATATTCTCCCAAAACATGTTTTAAGTGAGTGGCTTCATTTGTTGTAACTTCTCTAAATATTAATGTGCCATCAGCAAAACACCTATGAGAGATATCGATTTTAATCAAGGTATCTTTGAGCCCAACATCTTATTTTTCCTTCATTTTTCCTGGAGTGTGCTGGATAACACTTACCCCCAAATGATAAATAAGTAAGGCGATAATGGATCTTCTTGTTAGGTTGAGCTAGCCAGATCTTTTTTCGTTTCACATGAAAGAGAACTAAACCAAAGATATGCATCTTTGAATGAGATTTATGAACTTTGGTTGAAAGCCCATATAGTGTAGAACTTTGAGTAAGAATGGCCATTCAACTCGGTCGAAATCTATGCATATCCAATTTCATAGACGTGTATCCCTTCTTCCTGACCATCTCCCCTTTAATGTAGTGTTGTGTTCATGAGCCTCAAGAATATTATCTGATATGAGTTTGTTTGGTATGAAAGCACTTTGCGACTCAAAAAATATTTTCCCATAATTTTTCTAAACCTATTGGAAATTCATTTTGAGATAATGTGATATATAACATTGCATGGCTGATTGGTCGGAAATGTGTTACATCAGTTGAATTTTTAATCTTAGGTAGAAGAACCACCGATGTATTATTGATTGAATCCATCATTTTCCCATGATTTAGAAATTTTAGAGTTGAGGAAGATACCTTCAGGAAGAAATATGGAGGCATACCATTTGGCCAGGGTGCCTTATTAGGGCCCATTTGTTTTAGCGCTTGAAACACTTCTGCTTATGAGTACTGCCTGCGAAGGGTTTTCATTCATCTGATTTGTTACCCAACGATACATTTCTAAAGATACTTGATTTATGTCCTCGATATCCGAGATATCAGATGTAAAATAAAGTCCGGTAGTGTTAAGTAATTATATTTTCCGTTTCATTTCCTTTTGCACACCATCTGTTCTGATTATCTTTTACCCATGAATAGAATTCCGACGTCTTCTTTTGTTCACGAAAGAATGGAAAAATCCCATATTCATGTCTCTTTGTTGAAGTCAATGTTGTTTAGCTTGTTTTTTCCACTTTACGCCTTTCACACCCAAGGTATTCTCCAATTCCACTTTCAAGGTTGAAATCTTTGTTTGAATTTCAGCTGTAATTAAACTAGATTGGAGTTTAGAGTTTCCTGAAATAAGAACTTTGTTTGGTCATGGAATTGTGTATAAGCCCGTGATTTTAATTCCGAAGCACAATTTAGAATTGTTTTCGAAAGATCCATTTCTGACTCCTTTTCATTCCAAAAATTTCCAATTATTTGCTCACGTGTCGGTGATTGCATCAAAAAAATCTTGAACCGAAATGAGCGTTTATATCTAGCAGTGGGGTTTGATGATAAATTTTTCAATATCTCTAAAAAGATGGGTGTATGATCAGATTGATGACTTAACAAATGTTTAAGTTAAGCCGGATAAAAATTAATCCAATTCTGTGTTGCAACAACATTATCAAGTCTTGCTCGTCCATTTATAATTATACCAATTATTCTAAAATTCCATTCGGCTAGCTAACACACCAAAACCACGTGAACAATTATTTATAGCCAGCAGCATTATCCAAACTTAATTATATAATTAATCAACATAAGAGCATCTCTCATGCAAAGAGCATCATCCGCAAATATATGATGCATATGGTGGATTGTTACAGGGCTTCTATGTGACGCAGATTAAAAGGCATTGATAGTAGTGATTGTTGAAACTTTGGTATCAAATGCAGGTGTCGTAAACCAAACTTCAATGATGTGTCACAATATTTTATTATTAAATTATCACATAAAATATTATATTTATGTCAAATTTAAATCTCTAATAAACTCATATTAAAAAAATATTGTATATAGAAATTATTTTTTATTTTAGTTTGAACTTCATAATTGTATAAATATATATTTTAAACTTAAATTTGCATGATAATTTATTTTTGAATTTTATATAAGTTCAAAAACCATCACTAATTATTTATTTTTAGAATGGTATTTTATTTCTTTAATTAGTAAAAAGTAAAATATAATACAAATTGATAATATCTAAATAATTAAATATTTTTTTTTGCAGTTTGAGTATTTATCTAACAAAATTTAGATCATATATAATTTGTGCAACTAAATTTAAAAAATTATACTCCCTCCATCCCATGAGAATCTACACACTTTCCTTTTTAGTGTGTACCAGGTAAATCTACACACTTTGCTTTTAAGAAAATATTTAACATACAAGAAGACATGATTACCCTAAAAAACAGAAATTTTACACCAAAATTCTTCAAACCCTAAAATCTCTCCACCCCAAATTTGTACCGTCAGCTCCACCCCCACCCTATCTACAGCAGCCAACCAAAATATCGTCGCCGGAGAGAGGGAACCACTAATTTGATAAAAAGCTTACAATATCAATTTCTTCTTTTACAAACAGAGACAAAGATTGCCATTTCCAAGTAATTTCCAAAACCTAGATCTGGGAAATTCACTATCCAAAAATGTTACACCATAATACACAAGCCGCATCATTGAGATTCCTTGAAGCTTCCTACCCATTTCCAAGCTCCCATTTTTACATGATATATTCTAGTTTAAGGTCGTCAGAACCACAATTAATGTCGGTGGAGAGAGGGAAGGCGGAGAAAGGCGGAGAAAGGCAGAAGGAGGCAAAGAGTCAGAGTCGGAGTCGGAGGTGGTGAGAGGTGGTGAGAGGTGGCAGAGTCGCAGTCATTGAAGATGGTGAGATGCAGAGGAGGTGGCAGACGTGGTGAGAGACAAGGGAGGCGGCGAAGATGGGGTCGGGGTCGGAGTCGGTGAGAGGCGGCGGCGGAGGCTGAGGTGCAATCAGAGCCGGAGGTGGTGAGAGGCGGAGGCGGAGGCGGAGAGGTGATGGAAGGGAAAGAAGATCCAGGGAAGAAGATATGGACATTGGTTGAAACAGGGGCAATTTTGTCTTTTCAAGTGGTTAAAATTTTGAGAAGGACTTTCTCCCTTTGCAGGTTTCTCTGAGATAGAGGGAGTATAAAAATTGATCTATTTTTGGCAAATATACTGACTAGGCGTAGTAATAGGCGTCAATATGAGCCTCCAATATCATAAGGTTTATTTAAATGGGGTCACTTCAAATTTGAGCCAAGTCAGATTGAAGGTTGCATGCGACTCTTACATTGGAAATGATTTTTTACCTTGATCCTCTATTATAATGACGTGAATAGAAACTTTTACCATTTTGATTTTTGCATTGAAAATGCTCTGGACTTTTGCCAAACTATGATCTTTAATGAGACTTTTTTGAATATGACATATATCAACACAGTACAAGAATTTTGCACAATTGCAGTGATTCAAATTAAGAGTGGGTTTGATAGTTTATAAACTATTTTACTTATAAATTAAGTAATTTAAATAGTTTGATATACTAGTAAAAATTAATTTATTATAAAATGAAAGAAAAGAAACAATTAATTTATTGTATTTTTAAATAAGTCAGTTTTATTATAGGTACAATTTCATGAAAGAGAGTTTGCGCTAGGCACCATTGGATAAGATTTTGAGTTCAAACTTAGCACTTTTTTTATAACTACATTTCATTTATTTTTTTGTTTCACATAAAGGGGGGTAAGACTCACCAGTGGACATCACTTAATTAAAGGCACACAACCAGGAACCGCCTTTAATGAAGATCCAGGGGAGGTTCCGAGTTCGGAATTCTCTCCCAAGTCACCGTAGAATTTTTAAAGGCACTTTTAATTGATTAAAAGCGGTTCTTCAAGAACCGTCTTTAATTAACATCAATTAAAGACAATTCTATTGAAGAACCACATTTAATAGGGTGTTCTTGTTGATCTTTTGTGCCCAAGTATATATAGCTAGGATTTCTTCCACACTTAATTTTTTTTTCTAATCCCAAACTCCCTGCAGCTGGTGGTGGCAAAATAGACTCGTAAACCGCGGGTCAAGCGGGTATTCTATTTTTAAACCCGAATGAGTATGAGTTAAATGAGTAATGAGTTAAATGAGTAGTTGAAAAATATGGATCGGGCAGATTGGGTTTGTGGATTAATCGCGGATTTACCCAAAAGAGTTGGTACATAAACTCATATGGGTTGGTGTGTGTATATGTGTGGAAAAGCCCTTCCCCCGAATAGTAAGGCCAAACCCTAACTTCATATATCGTCAGGTTTTTATAACAAGACAAACGACCAACTCCATATAAATGGCAAACTAAGCTCAATGGTAGAGGATTCAAACCAGAAAGCATGCTTTAAAAAAACCATCATCATGATTTGTTTCTCAAGATATTAATAGCCATGCTTGATGGTTCTCATATAACGGTCCATCTGATCAACCTTCTAATGTGTTGATCATTGATGCCGCCGGCTTCCACAAGGAGTAAAATAACTTATGGAGTATATTTCCGCACGGTACTTTGCAGAGTGTAGTCGCATCGTGGAAATCGCTAAACGGCCTTAGAACATCGCGAAGGACAACAAATATATTATATACTCCCATACAGTTCATATATGGAGTGAAACCTGCGAGTTTACCCATATTTTATCTGTGAGCTAAATGATTTTCAACTCGCGGGTTTTGACTCGACCCATTTTTTACCCTTTTTAAAATGGATCGAAATTGGTCATACTCATATCCCTTAATTACCCATATTACCCAACTAATATTTGACCCACCCCCATTTTCCACCTCTACCCACAACCGCTAACTAAATTTTCTCCAAAACCAAAACCAAGATCCGACTTCAACTTTCTCCCTCTCCACTGCCCACCCTCTACCACCGTCCACCCTCACGCCATACTCCACCGCTCATCGTTCCGTCGTCGCTCGCTCGCTGCTACTCTCTCGCCTCCCTCTCTGTCTCCGCTCCTTCGGCTCCGCCGTCGCTCCCTCGCTTCCGCCTCCGTCGCATCGTCTGGTCGCCTCCACCTCTGCTTCTACGGTGTCACTCTCCTCTGCCTTCATCTCTACTGCGTCGCTCTTTCACCTACGCATCAAAGCCCACCGTCGATTGGAGGCCACCGTCAAAGTCCATCGGTGAAGGCCTCTGTATACTATCGCTAGGGTTTTCATTTTATTGTATTCCACCAGTGAAGGCCTTCGATTCTTTTTTTGTTGTATTATGTACATTGTTTTCATTTTCCCCTATATTGGTGTTGCTAGGGTTTAGTTGTTTTCTGTATTGCTGTTACTGTGTTGTTGCTTCGCTGCCAGAAGTCGATTTGGTTTCCGTAAGCTATTTTTAAAAGGTAATTAAAGGCATTTTTGAAACCATCTTAATTAATTTCGATCAAATGGAAGACCAACAAAGCACTAGAAAAGTGCATTTTTCTGGTCCGATATAAGCGCATTTAATAGGCAATTCTCCACTATTGACTCCTCATATAGCTCACAACAAATTGGGGTGAGGCTCTCATTGCAGCCATGTCTCACGCAAAGGGGATAAAACTTCCCATTTGACTAACACAACATAGGGGGGTTAGCCTTCCACTGTAGCCCACACTAACTTGGTGTATACGTAAGTCTCCCAGTGCAACTCACATCAACTTGGTATATAGGACTGACAATCCACATAGAACTTTATTGTGTGAGCCTCCCACTGCAGCTCACACCAACTTAGTGTATGGACTGATTGTCTACAAAGGATTAAAGTTGTAGTAATACAACTCTGAAAGAATGGGGATTCGAACCCGAGTTACACCTAACCAGCCAAAGAGTTTTGGCCATTTGGGTACGCCCAAGTCTTACCCAATTGGTTAATCTGGCACTTCTATTTCAATGTAAATTTTCTTCTTTTCACATAACAGGTGCGGATGGTGTGCAATGGGAACGTAAAACAAAAATTAGTGTACTAAAAGTATTTGATTATTTTAAATTATTTTTTATTGTTTTAGTGTAAAAGTAATAAGAAGAGTTCATATTTTTGATAATGAGAAGAACAATAAAAATTATTTTATTTATTTTTCTTTTATAATACTAGTAGTTTTAGTTTATCTTTTCTGAATTTCCCATTCTATAACAGTGGTTATAGTTTTTTTTTAAATGTAGAAAGTAACGGAATAATGTTGTGATTGTATTCATAATCTAGATTACAATATATAGAGATACAATAGACCTATACAGAATCATAAAAGGAAAAAGATTCTAGTCTACACAGAAGTAATATTCACAAAATATTGCTATTTATTAATACTTCTTCTCAAGTTGGAGCATGTAGATAAAAAAAATGCCCAACTTGCCAAGTAGTAACTGAACCTGTGTATGTGTGAGAGATTTTGTGAATGAATATGTAGGCTAATCAGAAGTCCGGATATGTTGAGTAACAATAGTGTCGGACTACACAAGATCACGGACAAAATGACAATCAACCTCAATGTGCTTCGTATGTTCATGAAAGACAAGATTAGCTGCAATATGAAGAGCAGACTAATTTTCGCAAAATAGGTGCATGGGGCAGAATGCACAACACCTAAGTCTTAAAGAAAAGACTTAAGCCATAATAAATCACAACAATTCACTGTTATTGCACGATACTCCACTTCAGCTGAAGAGCAAGAAACTGAAGGTTACTTTTTGGTCTTTCATGAAACAGGAGAATCACCAACCATCACAAAATACCATGAAAGAGAACGTCGTGTTATTGGGCAAGTAGCCCAGTCAGAATAACAGAAAGTAGTCAACTCAAAGAACTAGGTGAAGAAAGGAATTAACCTTAACCAGGATGACTCTTCGAGTAGTGTAGAACCCGGAGATCAGGTTGCCAGTGAGGAAAATAAAGATACTGCATAAATCAAGCAAGTGTATGAACCGAATAACTAAGCTATAGATGTGTAATGGTAAGGTAAATGAAGCGACCAACAAGGCACTGATACTGTTCAAGATTATCATAAAGTGCTCTCTCTACGTACGCTGGATCATAGTGTTGCTCTATCGGAAAAATCAGTTGGGTTAGCAGCCAATAAACCAGTGTCTGATAAAATGTCAAGAACATATTTCCGCTGTGAAAGCAACATCCTTCCGGTATTCTAGCAATCTCTATAGGTGAAAACAAGAACTCAAGTATTTCTTGAATTCAGAGATCACCCACGAAGAACTACCAACAATCACCAAGTAATCCACATAGACAAGTACAAGCAATGAAACCAAACCATAGGAGTAATTAAAATGAGAGTAATCAGCCTTACTCTGAACAAATCCAAATGCGCGAAGTACATTTGCCAACTTGGAAAAATAGTTGCAAGGAGCTTATCGCAAACCGTAAAGATATTTCTAAAGTAGACAAACAAGTCCGGGGGGAGCATCATAACTAGGAGGAGGGCATATGAAAACCTAAAATCTAGAGGAATGGATATGAACTAGAAGTTATTGCACTTAAAAAAATCTAGAATGTGAAACAGAAAATTTATTACAATTTACGTGAATAGTTAAAGGATATAGAACACCTGAAGATAGTGATGGTTCAATAGTGAGCACAGCAGTAGAGGGGGAGGTGAGCAGAAAGCTGATCAGAGGTTGCAATCGGTGGTGGTGAGGTCACAGCCTCGAACGACGGTAGAAAAGTAGGGACGACCACATGCAAAGGCGATAAAGGAGTTTTGGACGGGGCATGCGAAGGGGGATTTGGCACGGCCAAAAGCAGTACATCAGGGATTACGTTGACCCCATTTGGTGGCGAAAGAGGTGCGAAAATGAGAGGAGGCACGGCTGTCAGTGGCGGCGATGTTGAAGGAATCATGATGACTTGTTGGACGATGACATCGGGGATTGACGACAATGGGGTGGGATCACGCGTCTGTACTAGAAAAGGCACAGAATCATCAAACTATTTGGTAGTCGGGGATTGTGCAGTCTGAACAGGAACAAATGACGTAACATACGGAAATTGATCTGAACAAAAATCAGCATCACGACTGTTAAAAAACGTTCATGATTCCAAATCATAAAGGCGATAGCCTTTTTTGCCAGCTGGATAACCCAAAAATATGCATTGACGACTACTAGGAGAAAACATGTCATGAAATCAGGGAATATGAGAGGCAAAGCACAAACAGCCAAAGACATGCAGCAACTTTGGTGTGTATACATGGAGGAGCTCAAATGGGGAATGACCATTAAGTTGTTTCGTCGGTGTCCAATTGATCAAATATGCAGCAGTAAGAGCACATTCTCCCCACATTTAATTGGTGGCTAAGTCTAAAAGCGCAAAGCCCGTGTCACATTTAACAAATGATTATTCTTGAGCTCTACAAAACCATTCTTCTGTAGTGTGTCAATCATAGAAGCCTCAAGGTTGATGAAGTCGGCGCCGTATTTTTGGAGGCGTTAGCTCTGTCCCTCATCTCTGTGAATAATTTTAGTTAGCCTGTGAGATTGAAACAAGTAGGTTTGTCATGGCCCTTGCGATCACAATGAGAAGAAATAAGGTTCTTGTGTTAGGCCACACTGAGAGCTCCAGGTGAGGATCCTGAATGTAGTGGACGACGAGCGACATATGCCATGGAATTAGTTAGAGATTCACGAGTTCGCATGATGGCTTTGTGAGTCTCCTCCTAAGCCGCGACAGCATAAATGCGCATGATGGATGGCAGCGAGTCTTGAGACATAACATTGGATCACAAGGTGTGATAACCATCATCTAAACCGAGGAGAAATTGATAAATCAACTCTTTCTCACTGTGATGGATGGCAACAGCAGCAACGTTAAACGTACAGAATGGTTTGCAAGTTTCATGGGAACAAATCTGAGGAGGCTAGTGAGAGTTTAGTAATCATGCAGTTTCTTGAGTTTGCCAAAGTAGATGGAAACAGTCTGACCATTCTGGCGACAATGGATAATATCACTGCACATCTTCAGAATTTTCGGACCATTGCCAAGAGACAAACGTCCAGCAAGATCATCTCACAGTTGATTAGCAGTAGAAAAAAATAGTTCGCTTAATCGTGCTCAGATATATGGATCAACAATCTACAAGATCTAACAAACTAGGGTAGCATTCACTCTGGGCCAATCATTATAATCAGGATCATCAGTTGAGGGTTGAGTAATGGTTCTGTCAACGAAACCAAGTTTCTTCTTAGCAAGCAAAGCAATGCAAATCTTATTGGTCCATTCGATGTAGTTTTCTCCACCTTTCAGAAACACAGAACAGATGATAAGACCAAAATCGTCAGAAGGATGGATGTATAGGGAGAGTTCGTTGACCGGCCAACAGGTACAGTTTTCCTAGTGCCAGAATGAAATTGCAACTGCTTGATTAAAGTTGTAATAACATTGGTGGCATTGAGATCCCGGAGCTTGTTAGCCATAGCTTCGACGGCGAGGCGAGCTGTTTCTGCAGCATCGCGAGCAGAATTGGAATCAGATGTCGACATTGGTGCAGATCATATCAGATCGGCAACGGACAGAATAAGAGGTGAATCTGCGGGGTTGCATGTAGGCGGGGCGTGACCAGTTGTCGATAGGAGATCGGCGCTGCGGCAGCTCGGAATGGGCAGCAGCAAGCGGCAATCATACTTTGGGCGGAAGGTGACAACGAAGACGATGACGCGTGAGGTACACGCACGGACAGTTGCGGTTGTTGCGGAAGCTTCGGTCGGAAAGTTTAGGGTTTTAGGATTTTAGAGGTTTCACGATTTTAGCCTCTGAAACCATGTAGAAAGTAAGAAATAATGTTATGATTGTATTCATGGTCCGAGTTACAATATATAGAGGTAGAAGAGACCTATATGGAATCATATTAGGAAAATGATTCTAGTCTATACAGAAGTAATATACACAAAATATTGCTATTCCTTAATACCAAATTCTCCTACATATAATAAAGTAGGAATTTTATAACAATTAATAACATAGAGAAAGTTTCATGTTAAACCGACTAATGGTTAGACCAATCATGAAAAAACTCGTTAAATTTCTTTTTTGGATTAAACTATAGTTATTTGTACATCGCAATATATTTAATTTTTTTTCCAAAGTTACATGAATCTTGTTACAATAATTAAAAACAAACATCAAGTCACCACATTACTTACACCAATTATAAAATAATCTCATCTAACCGCCTATCGGCGTAAAACAAGATGATTAACGTAACATGCGTTTAAAAATAATAACTGAAGAGCTTACGGAGATCGTTACCTGAGTACTCCATCTGCCCCAACCCTATTTATACTGTAATCATAATCACGTTGTTCAAGAAACATACTTGACTGTTAATATGTTTACATACATATAATAACGGCAAGTATAAAATTGATATTTAGAAAATATTTGTTGTGAAAAATTGAACAATATCATAAACAGTACTCCCTCCGTTTATCTATTTGTGCCACACTTACTTTATTGAGATGTTTTTTTAAATGACACACTTTTCATTTTTGGCATGATTCCTTCAATCTCATCCACTCATTCTACTTTTTACATTCAATTTAATCCATTCATTTTCTTCACCTGAACCCAAGAGACTAAATCTAGTGTGCAGCTCTTAGTGAAACGGAGGGAGTAATATTGTTGTTCATATATCTATTCAAATATATAATCAAACTTTGATAGAGAATAGTGTAAAAAAAGTATAAGTGCAAGTAGACATGGGCCAGAGGGAGTAGTTTTTAAACTGTATTATTTAATTAAAAATATTTTTATATTAAAAATTCCTTTACTTACTCTATTTCACTTTATTGTGTATTTTTTATTTTATTTTATATTATTCTATTTTATTTTTCACAAAACTACTTTAATATCGACTCCTTTGTGTATTTTTATAAATTCAATATCATCCAATTATTTCATAGGCTATAAATTTAAACATTTAAGTTCGATGATACTGAATAAAGAAAAACAGAAGAGTACTTAATTGTGGCAAGTAATGTAGGACCCACGGTATGGGGCGGTGAACCTGAAATTGTGTAGGCCGCAACAAGGTCGGTATGGTCCAACAAAAGAACCGACCACACAGTCATGGTGCAACTGCGTGCAAGTTTGAACCATACACCAACACACAAACTTCTTCTCCAGGAAACAAACACAAAACTAAGAGTTCGTCTCTTAAAATAGTATATTTTCATAAGTCATGAAAAAATCAAAGTTTAAAATGTAAATTATAAGAAATGAACATAAAATTTTTGAATTGCATGAATCAGATTATAAACTTTATAACTATTACACGTTGCATAATAAATTTTTAATATTGCAAATAAGACATTTTACCTTTTATTATTCTAATTAAACCCCGTTTTCCCATAAATCTATGGAAATACGGTTTTTCCATAGAGTTTTCCGAAACTTAATTAAGACCGTTCCATGACTTTCTACATTTTGTCATGGTTTTTGTTTAAATTGTTTTTTGAACTCATACAATTGAGAAAGTTTTTTTTTAGTAAACTTAAACTAGGAAAATTTTCATTTCAATAACTTTTATATTTGAATTATAAATATTTATACATTACAATAAATTTTAAAAGTTTTTATAAAAGTTATAGAAACTTCGTTGCAATAAATAAAAACAAGGTATAAATACATTTATAACTCTGACTTTAGGCTGAAAGTGTCAATATAACCCTGCAATCTCAAAAAGTGTCAATTTTACCCTAACCAATCATTGTCTGTGCCAATCCAACCCTAACTTTCAAAAACTTTGTGCCAATATAACCACACTCTCGGATTTCAGCATCAACCTATCAAATTCCGGTAATGACAATAAGTGAAATGACGGAAATACCCTTACCCTCAATATTATGATTCTTCACTACTGCTCCTCTGCCGGGAATCGTCGCCGCAAGAAAACACCGATCTGCCAGCCCTCCCAATCTATTTTCTCCAATTTTCCACCCCTCTCAATCTCTTCCCTCCAAATCGCTGCCACCCCTCCGTTTTCTTTTCTCCTTCGTCGCCGCCGACTAGAACCCTAAGCCACAGCCCCGCCATCGTACCCCACCCCCTCTCCCCACCTCCCCACCTCCACCATTGAGTCCCCCCTCGCCGCTGCCCTCCTCCTTCCTTGACCTCCACCACCAATGAAAACCCTAGCCTTCACCATTGATTCACCGTCGAAATCAAATCCACAGTTGAACACCCTAACCTTCCACCACCTACAAAAACCTTAACCCTCGCCCTGATTCACCATCGAACATCAATTCACCGTCGAAATCAAACCTGCCGCCGAACACCGCTTTGGTAACTCATTACTCCCCACCACCGTCGAACACCCTAACCAGCGAACATCGTCGTGGGTAGCTCAGTAATCCCCGTCATTCTGCTAGCCACCACGAAGCTGCCGTACTAGCCACCACAATGCCGCCGTAATTTCCACCACGATACCACCGTGCTCGCCACCCCGACGCCAGGCTTTTATTACGAAGGCATTGTCAGGGAGAAAAAGTTTGCAAGAAGAAAGGGAAGGAAAGGAGGAAATTAGGAAGAAAGGGGAATAAAGGAGCAAAATCGGACTCGGAA
>JAULKM010114104.1:0-22302 GCA_032355605.1 Rubia tinctorum | reverse complement strand
TGCTCAGGTTTGTGTTTTGCATTAAGTTGTAGATTTTGTTTGGTTGCTGAAACAATACGTCCATGCATTATAAGAAAACATGCAGTATTAAAGCTCTAAGCCGCAATAACCTATTCCATTGTCGTCACTGTCATAATACTACTTGTACACTTCGCCGCCGCAATGAGGTCTTAATTAATCGTTTGTAATGAACTCCGTTACCATCTACTCTGAGCTTCAAATAAGACTTTAAGATGTTGTAGGTTTCTTCTATTGTAATGTTGCTGCTTTCAGAAATGTTACTATGCCATATTTCGTTTGTTTGAAATTGTAGTTCTAAATGCTTTCTGAAATACTAAATTTCTAAATGCTATATGTTGCAGCTTTCAATTTTAAGCCCATTATTATCAATTAGAGTTCTTTGAAACTGTAATTGTATCTGAAATTTCTGGTCCTCGACATTAAGTTTCTACAGTGATTGCGAGTGAATGATCTCCCATTGCTACTACCCTCAGACCATGACTTATTTTCCTTGCTGGATATGTTTACCCTCCATAAATTCTGCCAAGTAGTTGATTATGCGAGATAATTCACTTACTCAGTTGTCATAAAGGTACAGTTTGTGTATTCTAATATTGATTCTGAAGCGAAAATGAGATTGAAAAAGTCACCATATTCATATAGTAGCTCGTATGAAAAGACCTGTGCAGCTCAAACTGCAAATTTACGTTGCTTGGTTTTTGTTTGAACTTGTAACCTTGTAATCTTTGGTCGTATGAAGAACTTATTTTTTAATTCAGATATTTATTCAGGGAAGTATTTCGTTTGAACACAGTAGCTGCAATAAATCTTCATATGAATTCATTTTTTATTTTGAAAATTTTGTTTTCCAGTTTAAATTGAGGAATCGCAGCCTGGAAAGTAGAGCCTGAATGTTACCTTACTGTTTCTATTTTTGTTTTCCTTGGTGTTGTAAGCTATGATATGTAACCTTATTGTTCCATAATTTAGGTTTAAATCTATGCAATTGGTGCTGTTTCTACAGTTACCTATCTTATGTCCATGTTGCCTTTGCTTTAGAGGGTGGTGCTCACAGAATCATGACATTGAAATGGCATAAAAGCTATAGATGGGCCATTACCACTTCACTCTCAAGCATGTCTTCTGCATAACAAATACGGTTACTCTTTAGGTGTCAGTTTTAGTAGTAGTTTTTCTTTACACTGGATGACATTTCAACTCCAAGTGCACATGTAATATGTGGAACAAACCTAATGGTTGCTGCATCAACATTTTCTATATGGGATTGTGGGGGTGATGTCTTAGATCTCCCTGTGAAATATGTCCCTACTATTTTGATTGACAAGTGATCTTTTCTCACATATTTATAATGCCATTTTCTCTCATCGCGAAGTGTAAAGTAGTAGGGTATTTTTTAAGCATGTTGCAATGAAGGAAAGTATGAGTACAAAACAACATGCTTGTATGAAATGTTGGTATTGTTTGCTGCATCGAAGAAATGATGTTGAAGAATTCTTCAATGAACCTGCAAAATATGAAACTCTACAGAGTTCTCGATGGTTTAAGGTTTCGCTTTTGAGGTTTATGGTGCTGTTTTAGTCGCGTTTGTGCTAAAAAGACGAAAACATGAAATGCAGGCAGTTACTATAAGTGCAAATGCATGGACTAATGCAGGCCATGCTATGCTGTGAACCATGTCTATGATCTTCTCCACATGATGGGGTACTATGACACTGCCGTGGGAGTTGGAGGAGGAGGAGGGATTCAAGAAGACATGAAGATAACGCAAAATGTTGGAGGATATCTCCCTTCGATCGAACATGTAAAATGACATATATGTCGATTTTTTTAAGGTTTAGACGTCCTTCTGAATCATTATTTGGGTTTTGTTTGTTAGGGGATCGGCATGCAAGCTACACCGGTTGGTGTTGGTGGTATTCTAGACATTGATACAAACTTTGGTTTGCGAAAAGGCTTTCTGACTCAGGTACTGATGTGAAGGATTCTGATCATTTTGTTAATTTTTATGGTTATGGTTATTGTCTTCCTCGGCTGCTTTTCACCTGTAAATGTTTTGCTCACGACACGAAGAATGTAAGACTTTGGTGATTTTCATGTTTGATGTTGATGCATTTGTGAATCCGGGGAAACAGGAGGTTTCTGATGTTTTATAGCCTTAACATAGGATTCTTATCATTTTGATGTTATTTTTTATGGTCATGGTTATTGTCTTTCTAGGGTATTTTTCGTGCATAAATGTTTCTCTAACAAAGCAAACAACATAAGACTTTGATGATATTCTTGTTTGACCCAGGGAAGTAGGAGGTATGTGATCCAGGGAAGCAAACAACTGTGTTCTTGATAGGATCACATACGAACTTCACCATTTTTCTGTTGAAGAATACTCACTTGAAGACGTTGGGGTAATGTCGTTGCAGCTGTAGTTAAATGGCCTTCAGTAGCAACACATGCTAGGCTAGCCACCAAAGATAAATGCCAGGGAGGGGTTTAAGCTGATAGATTTAGGTCCAGAGCCACTTTGCAAGGTCGTTGGATATTAGGTTCTAAATCTACTCCTTAATATATTTTTATACTTAATAAATCAGGTTTAAGAGTAAGAGTAGATCTTCTAATAGGTGGTTGTCCATAAGTTATGGACATGCCACTATTTTTTAACTTATATAATGCATTATTTAAATGTCATACTCCTTCATTCAAATACACATTCAAATATATTTTTTATATTTTTACATTCAAATACACATTATTACTTGCTTTAACTTATACTCCGTATAATACAATATTTAATTTTTTAAAACATTGCTACATGTACGGAAACATAAATGTCAAATAGTAATTGTGAAGTTTAGCATGTGACAGAGGGAGCACATGTTTTTAAAGATTTAGGAAAATAAAACACGTTTAATCTTTTTAGTTACAATAATTTATATTAATAGAAAATCTATTAAACATTACTACAGGAACGGAAAAATGAATTGTTGAGTCTCTTTCTATCTTATAAAGTATAAATATTAAAATATAATTAAATGAAATTGATCTTTATTGAGTATTGTAGAGATAAATTGATGATAAAAAGGGAGAAACAGAGAGTTATGAAAAATATGTAAATATAGGAAAAATAAGTAATAAGCGAAATGTAGAGATAATATGTGTATATATATATTTGAGAGATAAAATTGATACTTTAAGATCACATGGGAATGCGAGAAATGTAAAAAGGTAAAATATTATAATAAATATGGAGAGACAATAGTATAAAAGTGAAGATATAAATATAAATATAAAAATATATTTAGAGGAAGTGATACAAAATGTAAAGGGAGAAATTAATTCTCTAACAGGGAGAAAGATAATGGTTGAAGTAATGTAAAGAAAGATAATTAAAGAAATATATAGGGAGAAATTAATAAGAAAAAAATTAAAGAAATAAAGTGAAAAAATTTAAGAGAGAGGAGATGATTCGAAAAATGTCAGTAGTAGTAAGAGAAATACAACGAGAGAGAGGTTAATACAATTAATTTATGAATGAATTGATAAGAATAAAATCAATGTAAAAATATAAAAGAAAATATTGATAAAAAATATATTAAAAAAACTGGTATATAATTCATGATAGACAAAGTTATGATACAAAAAAATTAAAGAATAGTAGATCTCTCAAATCAATGCATTAAGACAAGTAGACGTGCGAGTATTTATTTTTTGGCAATAAATTTATGAATGAATGGAAGGAAAACTTGTCAAACTCTATTTTTTATAAATGTAAAAAAACGCTGTAATAGAATTAAAGAGATAATTTTTTTAAAAAAAACTGTAAAATTTAATAAAATTAAAAGGGAAAGTTTTAGGAAATCATGCCCATAATTTTATGAACATTTCACTTTACCTTTAACTTAAAATTATATTTTCTAATTTAAATATTGTCTTTTATAAGTTAAAACATTTAATTTATAAATATTTAACTTATTAAATATTTTATTTAAATTTAAAATTTTAGTGTTTAACTTAACAAACAAAGTGTATAAGTGAAAAATACTTTGATCAAACCACCTGTGTGTACCTGATTTAGGAAGTTATATACTGTTCTGAATGTAGAAATCGGAGTTTAAGAATTCATCTTTAAACTCTTTGCACATAGTTCTCTAACGATGGATTTGAATTATTAAACAACTATTGTAGGGAACCAAATGCATTATTATTGTATTAGGTAAATTTTTAGAAAATATTGTCTTTCCATAAAATAAAAAGGTAAAACTGTAATATTAAAAATTCATTATGTAACGTGCAGTAGTTATAAGTTTTATGACCTGGAAATTTTATCTTCATTTTTTCGAATTTGCAGTTTAAACTTTTGTAATTTCATTGCTTATGGAATATCGTCTTTCAGAAGACGGACTCATTGTATTGACTCTATTTTTTTAGGTTGACATATGACTTACAATTTTATTCCACGTCCATACTGCAAGTGGTATGAGGAGTCCTAAATAATCCTCACCACCAACAAAACATGTGTAAACAAGAGCACCGTAGTGAAGATGAAAATCAGATAGTATGGCAAGCCGACATAATTTTTATGGCATAATACTTATGAGTCGTTATGTGCTGCATTGTTTTCCATACTCTCTCTATGCACGTAGTTGATGCTAGCAGTTTTGCATGATGCCTCGTGTCTAATGTTATGATTTCCAACACCTGCTCATGCTTGGCTTGTTTTTCATTGTCATATACTGTGTTTATCATTGATTCAACCCCAGCTTGCACCATTAGAAATATCAAATCATTTTCACCATTAATTAGTATGGATCACATGCATAAACATCATGGACTCTATGACTCGTAGTAACGGAAATGGAAATGGAAATGGAAATGAATATATTAATGAAGAAACTTTGTGTTAAATTGTATTTACTAGATCTTGCTTCAAAGCGTGTCAAAAGAACAGAATCTAATGATCTTCGTTTCAAGGAAGGACAACCATGAGGCAAGCGCAAAAAAAGTTTTAACACTCTTGTTTACACATATTTTTCTTTACCCAAATAATTGTTCTTCTCTAACATGAATTACTATTTATTTTTGCTAGCAAAATTTGAAGATATTTTGATTACTACAATTACAGTGATAGAGAAATCCTTTGACATTCCTAATAATATTTTGATACCTACATTTTAGAATAATAAAAAATATATATATTGCACCCTCGTATCTTAATTCACTGTATATTGTGTGGTGGTTTTGAATCATCCACCAATACTTCTGAGCGATAAAGTAATAATGTGTTGCTAACTTCTGTTGTACTGTTTTTGGTTTGTTTTAAATCACTTGTTATTTTTATTTCGTTTCATGTTTTTGAGTACAAGAAAAAAAAGAAGTGATACTGAAATATGTATAAAAATATGCATCACAAACATTACGCATCACACGGTGTTCATCCGCTAGTTTCTCTATTGGGTATTTCTTTGTGCACTAATGGAGGGACTGTAAAACAAAGGGGCCTGGGCCCAAAACAAAATTAGAGCCACTCTCACATTCCAACACATAGATTATAATATACTCCGGAATGGATTCTTATTCTACTGGGCGATTGTTGTGGAAAGTAAATGTGTTGCTGATATCATTAGAACTATTCCTTGCATTGTATCTTGGTCAATATGGTGTGCTAAAAACAAGTTCAAATTTGAAGGTATTAACCCTAATCTAACATCAGTTTCTCTGATAAAAAAACAATTTCTATCCACATATTGAATTTGTTAAATGATATGTTATTAGCTCACAAGATAGCAGCTGTATGGGATCTCTCTACTATTTTTGTGTTTACAAATGAAAATAGCTAAAAGAACGAGAGGATGAAAATAACTAGACAATAATAATCGAAAAGGAAATTTAGCAGAATGACTCTAAAAGTATCGTGTGATTAATCTCAAACATAAAACGTATACATTAATATAAGTGTAATAAAATTTTATATCATAATAGTATTACCAAAATAAGTGTGATCAAAATTCAATTGTCAACAATATCAATTGAATTTTCCTCATAATATTGTTCCCTCTGTCCCGTAAATGACATACAATGATATTTGGAATCTACTGGATTAATTTTAAATATACATATCTTTATTTATGCGTATCTAAAAATTAGTAAATTTGTTTCTTCTAAATATATGTTATGACGAATAAAAATATCCCGCAAAAAATTCATGCATTCATTTAAAACATAACAGGGTCAAAGGACATGCGAGTGGGTGACTATGGGGTTGAGCGGGCGCACAAGTGATGCCCAGCTGCTGCGCAAGAGAGTCACGTCTTTCTTTTTCTTTCTTTTTTGTAATTTATGTTGTTTAATATGTATCTAGAATATATTAATATGTAACTGATATTAATTCATTTCATATCTATTATTCACCCTTTGGTGTCTTGTATTTACTTGTTAGTTCTATTTTTATATTTATTTTAAATATAATATAATTTATACATTTTAGATTACGACAAGGTCAAAGATCGTGTGAGCAAACAATTGGGTTGTCGCACAAGCGACGCCCAACTGCTGCACACAAGAGGTACGTCCTCTCTTTTTAGTACTTGATCTGATATATATCTTAAAAATTTATTGTTTTGTTTCTATATTTTTTTGAAAAATATAAAATAATATTATGGAGTTAAAAACTAATAAAATCAATGAAAGGAGTTGAAGAAGAACATAACAGGGCTTGCAAAAGGTTGTTCTGTCATGTACAATCCTACCAAAACCTGATATCCATAATTTACCAATTTTACAACAAGGAGACTATGATACAAAACCATATTTTCTCCCGGTGTTTTTAATAACATCCTATATTTTGTTTAATCATGCACTAATATGTATACTTATAATTTGCCTATATAACAAATGTAGTGGATATTGCACTCTTATTTTAAATAAAATATTTCAAATAAAATTGATTAGTTTGAAATTGAACTTTTTACTTCATTAATTTTATTTATTAAGTTATTTTTATTTAATAAATAAATTTAGTTATACATTTAATATAATGATGCTAAAAGGCTGGCTAGCAAGTGGCTGGATTGAAGCACAAGCGACGCCCAACTGTTGTACATGAAAGTTTCATCCTTTACTTTTTAGTATTAATTATATATGATATAATTTGTTTTTATATATTAAATTTTAAAAATTAATTTGACGCACGAGAGTTTCATCCTGTTTTCTTAGTAACTAAAGTTATTTGATATATATATATATCTAATATATGTTGATTGATTTCTATGTTTTAATTTTTCTAAATATAAATTAATTTTGTCTATGTAGATTTTCACGAATATTATTTTTAAAATTTGCTTAATACTCTTGATCATTAAATTTTTATTTTATTTTTATTTTGTACATCTTCACAAAGATTTTTTCCTTCTAAGATATCCCTAAATCAATTGTAACCTACATATGAAATTAGAGCTATCAAAGGAGTCAAACAGCCACATCCAAACCACTAACACGAATATCATCTACCACAACCAAGCATTCGTCTAGCTATGTTTTGTGGTTATAAATAAAATTGGCTCATTTTAAAAGAATGGGAGACCAACTTCTGATTTTTCTTCAAAAATAACTTTTACTTTTTAATAAACTGATTTTTAACACTTTACCGAACACTAAAAATATTTTGCTTATCAGCAAAACAACTTTTAAACTCTACCAAACAGAACCGGTTGGCACGAATCACACCACACCATCATCTTAAGTCAAGACACATAACACATAATGATCTCTCTTCTAAAATATCCCTAAATCAATTCATAACTTATTTATGAAAACTAAAATCAATCGAAACCAATTAAGATGCTCATATATGAAAATCATTAGCTCACGCAAACGTATCTTTGCCCCAAAACATAGCAAATCATCGATAAATTACACAAGCAACAACAAGGCCAAAGATCGTGCGAGCAGACGGCTGCACTGGCGCACGAAATTCGCCCACTGCTGCCCGACTGCTGCACATGAGATACATTTGTTTATGTTTTTTAAAAAAAAATATGAATTGATTTTGACTGTGAGAATTCTTCACAACATTGAATATCGACATATTTTTTTCCCACTTTTTACAAATGAGGATATTTTTCATACATTAATTGAACCCTAACATAATTATCCATGGAGTAGAATAGCAAGAAGAAATGGTGAAGAGTAGCTTTATGGCAGAAATAATGTCGTTTTTGTTAAGGGATGAGTCAACTATGTTAAAAACTATGTCGTTTAAATAATGATGGAGAAAATACCAATAATACCCCTGGTTGACAATAAAAGTGATATCAAACAAAAAAATCCGTATTGTTGTGTTTTGCGATAAATTTGAATATTTTTATTTATTTAATATATATATCTTAATTTAAAAAAGCATTTCACATTTTTTTTAACAAGGCCAAAAGGTGCGTCAGAGATCGGTCAGGCGCACAAGTGGCACCCAACTACTGCACACGAGAGTCATGTCCTCTTTATTTTAGAAGTAACTAATGTTATCTGATATATATAGGCTTATTTCTATATATTAGTTTTTTAACAAATGAATTAATTTTCTATATGTAGATTTCCAAAAATATCAGATATCAACAGATTTTTAAATTTGCTTCCTACTCTTAATTTTTTTTGATATCGTACATTTTAACAATATGAATTTAATAATTCATATTTTCTGTCATAGATGTCGTCATATTTTTTTCCTATATTAAATTACTATATGAAATATATCTGAAAATATTTCATAATTTATTAGTATTGGATTGATTATTTTACATAATTATTTTTATTAATTGTATTAATATATTTTTATTTAAAAAATTATGCATTCATTTAAAATATAACAAGGTTATGGGATGTGCGAGCGGGTGACCGTGCAGTTTACCAGGCGCACAAGCATTGCCCAACTAATATGCGAGAGAGTCACATCCTCCTTTTCTTTTCTTTTCTTTTTGGAATTTATACTATCTAATATATGAGTATATGTATCTGGAATAAATTAATTCATATATATATTTAAAAAATAAACTAATTTTATCTGTGCAGATTCTCGACAATACTGAATATCAACATATATTTGAATTTGTTTATTAATTTTGATTCTTTTTTTGATATCATACATTTTTGCAATGTGATTTTGATCACAGTTGTGTTTGCTAGTGCTATTTTTATAAGAAACGCTAGATATTTCACTCTCACCCTCCCTCAATCACAAACAGATAATAACCCATACACGCACATTGTACTGATCAAGAAAATAACGATATGAGAGCACCAAAACAATCCTAATTTCAATCACACAATCACCTTGAACAGAACACCTAAAAGACATAATCACACACAATGTTTTATAAAAAAAATGGACATGTTCCAATAAAATCCCCATTCATCAATAAATTCATTACATTCTTATGATTAAAATCCAACTCCAAACATTAATTATATCAGTGATAAAAAATGTGGTGAAAATTGGCGGAAAATGTGAAAATTACCGGATCCTAGAGCCTTTGATTTGCATATGAGATTTTCATAAAGGAAATGGAGCATCTGTAGATTTTAGTCATGAAGCGTTTTCATTTTTTTCTACTCCCTCCGTCCCACCCCTTTCTACACAATTACCTTAAATAAGTGTTCCAGCCCCTTGTACACACTTTCCATATTTTGAAATTTTCTATGTGTAAAAAGGCAAAATAATCCCCGAACTAACTAAAAATTTATCCCAAACTTAACCTACCCTCCCCATCTCTCACAAAACCCTTGCCCTCTCTGTCTCTCTCTGTCTCTCTCCATCTTCCATTGCCCTTCCACAACCCGTCCATCTTCACCGTTTAGCCGTCCATCTTCTAACGCTCTTCCACTACCATCTTCACCACCATCGCCATCTATCTTCCGCCGCCATCGCCAGTATATCTTCCACCGCTCCTCCACGTCACTAGCGACCACCATTCCCGCTCCTCCATGGCTCCTAGCTCCTCTAGGTCATCAGAATGGTGCAACGACCACCACTCTTCCGCTTCTCGCTTCGCCGCTCACCGCTCACCGCTCTTTTGGAAGAGACCAGATCTGTAAGAGGTTCAAATGCTTGAGCTCTCGTAGGATAGGCAGACTGAAAAATAGAGGTGGTAAATAGGGGTGGTTTAGCTTGGTTGAAGAAACGTGGGTGGTGGTGGTGTGGTGTGGTCTAGTTGAAGAATCGCAGTGTGGCCTGGTGGCGTTGAAGAAACGCGGCGGCGATGGGTGTTGAGGGCAGGGGGAGGATAGAGGTTGAAGGTGGGGTAGTTTAGACTTTTCAATAAATTTAAAAAATCCTAGCCCTTTCTCTTCAGAAAAGGATGGAACAGAGGGAGTATCTGATTCTGAAAGGAATTGAAGTAGAAGATTCCTTATATCTATATATATTTATACATTTTTTTTGGCAGTAATGCAAAATCAGATTACACCATTTAATAAATGCGATAATATTAGTAATGCAAAATCTGACTTTTTTATATATATAAAAAAAGCCATGTGACTTTTTGTTATTGTTTTGTTTTCGTTAGGTTTACAACTCATCTCCACATTAATAATGTTGGGTTATAAAGTATTAATCTTTAAATTTTGTGTTTACAAATGGAAATAGATAAAAGAATGAATGGATTAAAATGACAATTAAAAAGGAAAATTAGTAGAATGACTCTAAAAGAAACGTGTGTAATTAATCTCAAACATAAAACGTATACATTAATATAAGTGTAAGAAAATCTTATATCATAATAGTACACGTGTGATCAAAATTCAATTGTCAAAAATATCAATTGAATTTTCATGATATCATTGTTCCCTCCGTCCCAACGTAAATGACATATGTTGATTTTTGGAATCTATTGAATTAATTTTTAAATATACATACCTTTATTTATGCGTATATAAAAATTACTATTTTTTTAAAAAAAATATATGTTATGACGAATCCAAAAATATCTCACGAAAAATTCACTCGTGAATTTACAACATAACGGGGTCATGGGGACATGCGAGTAGGGACCGTGCGTTGAGTTGGCACACAAGTGATGCCCAGCTGTTGCGCGCGCCTCTTTTTTTGGGTAATTTATGTTATTTAATATTTATCAGGAATATATTAATATGTAGCTGATATTAATTAATTTCATTTCCATCACTTGTCCTTTGGTGTCTTGTATTTATTTGTTAGTTCTATTATTTTAAATATACATTTCAAAAAACAATAAGGTCAAAGATTGTGCTAGCAAACGGCTGGGTTGTCGCACAAGCGACGCCCAAGTGCTGCACATGAGATATATTTGTTTGTATATTTTTTTTAAAAATATGAATTGATTTTGTCTGTGTGGATTCTCCACAACATCGAATATCAACATATTTTTTCCCACTTCTTACAAATGAGGATATTTTTCATACATTAATTGAACCCTAACATAATTATCCAAATAATAAAATTCAATACTTTGGACAAATCATTTTGAATTAAAGCAAGTATGAATGGATCAGATGAATTTACATGAGTTTAAATCATGAACATGTTATTGTACTGGTCACAAACAACGGTAACATATAGAACCTTCAAAATTGTACTTCTCCAAGAAGAAGCAAATGGCACCAGAAACTCTTGGCCGCCCTTTTAGGGCAGTGTTTGGTTATTTACGCTTTACCCCAGCAGGCACTCAGAACCATGTTAGGGGCATTCCACGTCTTGAAATTGTTAGTGTATTGGGAGACGTTACTTCTATCATAACAAATTAATACATGAAATATTTTCACTAAAAATATTTTAAATAGAATTGATATTTTCACTAGATTAATTTTATTGATATTTTAAAATAATATTATATGTGTGTTTTTAAAGCAGTTCATACGTATGAAAAATACGGCGCAAAATGGGTGGCGGGATGTGTGTAGGGCGCGAGCGTCTTATCCTTTATCCTAGCATTTAATGCTATCTTATATGCGTGAAATATATTGATTTATGTCTTCATTTAATTATTTAAAATATAAATAAATTTTATTTGTGCATATTTTCCAAACACTTTTTTAAGCCTAATTTCAAATTAAAAAATTTCCACTTCTTATAAATGAGGACACTTATTCATATATTTACATTCAAATTTGTAAATAAAACGATACGTATAAAAATTTTGGGCATCAAAGGGTGCCAAAGTGGCAGGTGAGCGCTTGCAGTGTGTGGACGTCTTATCCTTTTTTCTAGCACTTAAAGCTATATAATATATACATGAGATGTATTAATTCATGTATTCATTTCATTATTTAAAATATGAATAAAGTTTATCTGATCGGATTCTCCTCAACGGCAAGATATCAACATATTTTTTCACTTCTTTTTACAAATGAGGACACTTTTTACATTAATTGAAGCCTAATTAAATCCGAACCACATAATTATTCAAATTATAAAATCCAACACTTTGAACAAATAATTTTGAATTAAAGCATTATTTTAAGCATGAATAGATCAACTAAATTTACATGAGCTGAATCATAAACATGCTGCGGTACAAGTCACAAGCAATGGTAGCAAACATAACTTTGCAAATTGTACTTCTCCAAGAAGAAGCAAATGGCACCAAAAAAACCCTGGAGTATGTTGATCTACATCTCGGAACCATGTTAGGAGCATTCCATGTCTTGAAAATGGTAGCATATCAAGCAGCACTGCTACTCTCTTTTCAAATTAATACACGGAATATATCATAAAATATTTCAAATAAAATAAATAACTTGCACTTGATTAATTTTATTTATATTTTATAAATTTTATTTTATATTCATATTTGTAAAATAATTCATTTAGAATGATTGATTAGTGACATGGAATATACATCTTAAAATATCAAATTTCATAAATCCCAAGTATATATGAATAATGATGTTTAAGGTTTGATATTTATTTTTGAAATTGTGAAAACTAAATGTGTGCAAGTTGTAAGAAATTACCTGTGTGTGCTAGTTTTGAGCTATGTCTCTACAGTATATCTTTGATAGGATTGTCTAAACTTAAAACTGCCTTATTAATTAATATACCTATGATTATATGCTGTCAGTTATGAAAATGTAGGAACAATTTCCTCCATGATAATATATCTCCAAATAAATGTGTCAATTTCGGTTATTGTGTTGTGTAAGTGTCGTGTTGAAATGGATCGGTTTGAAACGTGTTGATTTCATTTGTTGTGTCGGTCGGGTTAGGTCGGGCTACTGTCGTGTAGGTCGGGTTAGGTCGGGCAACTGTCGTGTCGGGTTGAAAACATGTTAGTTTTTTTCCTCGAATGGGATCGTGTCCGGTTGAGTTAACATCGGGTCGGGTTACTATAGTGTAATTTTTATATTCGAGTTAAGTCGAATTGGATCAAAATATTGTCAGGTTGGATCAGATCGGGTTACTGTCATGTCATTTTTGTACTGAAGTTTTGTTCAGGCATGATCATGTCAGTTAACTTTAATAATGTTTTTATATTGGATTCAGATATATTTTGGGTTGATGCATTTTATTGTTATGGTTCGATAATATTATTGTTATAACTGCCCTATTATCAGGTTTTGTTTCGTTGTAACTTGTAATTTCTAGTTATACATTAATGGAAAACTGGTATATAGGCATGGTATGTCATTGTTGGGAGATCAAAATCGATTCTAGGAATTTCATAGGTACCTGTAATCTGGTAAATGAAACAAAATACTAGTGCTTATAATAAATCCAACATCGGTGCTAGATACGGGTTCCTATCAAGAACACCGGTGCTAGATACCAGTTCCTATCAAGAAAAAATGTCTTAATTTAATATTTTTCAGCACCAATTTTTGCTGAATGACATATACTGGTGTCTATGACCTAAATAGTAATTTTTGCAGTTAAAATAGTGGTGACAAAATATTTAGCACCTATGTCAGTGTTAGGATTGCATTTAATTTGAAAATTTTAAAAATACTTTGAATCAGCTGCGTTATAATTGTATAGGCACTGATATGTTGACGAATGACACCGACAGTCATACCAGTGCTCGATACATAGAAAAATTCACAACATTTACAAGTTAGAATAGGAAAAAAAGTTTTGAAAATGTGTTTACAACATGAGTTACTCTAAAACATTTACTAGCGCTTTCCAACATTTCACCAAAAAATTGTTTTATTTAATCTTTTTATATTTAGGAAACAATAACAAAAATAATGTATTTCGGAGCAATGAATAATGGAGTAACACAATTTTTGGCCACATTGTAATTTTCAAAACTGTAGAAGTAATCAATGTTGACTTTCGAGACCCTTCTGTTCACCCATACATGCCCAAATTTCAAAGTTGCAATCGTATATTATTGAATTTCATTTCAATGTCGTCAATTTCGTGATTCGAGAACTCCAACTTTCTTGGAGAGATCTAAGTGCAAAGGGTAAAAATTTTACTAGTAACTCTAAATTGAAATTCGCTCGAAAGTGATGCTACCTTATACACCCTCATTGTATTTTCCAAGTACGTAATAGAATATTTATCAATAATCAATCATAAGAACATATCCATAATTGTTTTCGATTTCCCTTTCTTACTTCTAATTAATCAACTTTAAATTACTTTACAACATGTATTAGCCTTTTCCGACATTTCACCAAAAAAATCATCTATTTAATGTTTCTATATTTAGGCAAGATAACAAAAATAATGTATTTTGGAACAACAGATAATGGGGTACCACAATTTTGAGTCACAGTGGTTTTTCAAGATTGTGTAGAAGTATTCAATGTTGACTTTCAAGACCCTTATGTTCATCCATACATGGCCAAATTTCAAAGTCGCAATCGTACATTATTGAATTGCATTTTGGTATCGCCAATTCCGTGATTCGGCAATTCCAACTTTCTTAAAGGGATCTAAGTTCAAAAGGCAAAAACTTTACTCGTAATTTCAAATTGGAATCCACTCGAACGTGATGATACCCTATACATCCACATTGTAGTTTTCAAGTCCGTAACGGAATATTTATCAATAATTGAGTACAAGAATGTATCTTTAATCCTTTTCGATTCCCCTTTCTTACTTCTAAGTAATCAACTTTAAGTTAATCTGGAACATGTACTAGCGCTTTCCAACATTTCACAAAAAAACATTTATTTTCTATTTCTATATTTATGCAAGAATAACAAAATTTATTTATTTTGGAGAGAAGGATAATGTTATAACATTTTTGGGTCATAGCGTAATTTTCCATAAATATGTTGGAGGCGCTTTTGTGCCTACTACTTAGTTGAATAGCAGTGTCGAGTATTCATTGAATTCAATTCACTTTTTAAAATACTTTAGTGCATTTTTGTATTGTAATAAATATTTTGATTCTATTTTTTAAAATTAAAAAACTAGTGGAGCCCCACCGCTCGTTGTGTGGTATTATCAATTTAAAAAATTATGATTACTTTACGTACTTTTTGTGTATTACATTTAAATTGAAAATAAAGAATTTTATTTACAATTTTGAAGTGTAGTCATCTACGAAAAATTATATGAGTAATGAAGTGAAATAATTAGTTAGTTAGAAATCGTTACATGTTAAATACAATAAAAAATAATTATTTTAATAATATTTCATTCAAATTATTTTAAAATAATTATTTATATGTTGAGCTCATTTTAAAGATTATAATAATTATATATATCATTGAATAAAATAAAATTAAATATCAAATATTCTTATTAGTCCCACTAATTATAAGATACCCTCATCTTACAGTTACTCGGTCTATAACAAGGATTTGTGATAATTTATTAAATATTATTTTTACAATACTTTTCAAACTGATTTTTGAAATTAATACTTAGTCGACTCTCTATAATTACTAATTCAAAATCATAATTTTAATTAGACATCTCTCTTTATTTCTCTATTATTCATTAGATTTATATATTTAGTCATGTGCATTTTTAACTTAACTTTGTGTATTCATATTTGTTATGAGTTAACTTTACGTACTAGTAATCATATTTGTAAACTCGTAATATGTAAAAACTCCACTTTATTTCAATAAGTATGTCTAAAGAATTTATTAGTTTGACTCATAACCAAGTTAACTTGGTTTCATATTAAATGTTAATTGACTTTTTATAACTACATTTGTTTTGGTTTGATTACAATTAAGGTTATATAGTTGATTTATCGGGTTGAATTAGGTTCGGGTTGAATTGGGTTCGGGTTGATCTCGGATTCGGGTTCGGGTTCAGGTTCGGGTTCAGGTTTGGGTCCAGGTTATCGGGTCATAATCGAGTTTGGGTTAAATTCGGTCGTGTCGGGTTCGGGTACATGTCAATATTTCTCATATCAAAATTGGATTTTGGGTTGAGTGCGGTCATGTCAGGTTGGGATCGGGGCAATATTTCTCGGATCAGATCGAATTTCGGATTGATTCGGTCGTGACGGTATGGGTCGGGTTCTCTATCTCCAAATGTTGGTGTCTTGTGGAAATCCATTACTGAAATGTTCATGCAGTTATTCACAATTAATGGATCTATTCCAGGGACATAGCTATGAATTTCCTTTTGTACTAACTGGGCAAGGAGACTTCACCTTCTATCACATTCCAATTTTCGAGCGAAGCGAACCGGGTTGCAGACTATTTAGCAAAAATTACAATGTTTCTCTTCTTAGAATGTTTGACATACATTATTTTTTGTATTGTAATATTATTTGTGGGATCAAAAGTTGAGTACTCTCTGTTTCTTTGGATGTAACACACTTTATTTTTTTTGGTTGTTTTTGTGAATTTGACATACTTTCTTTTTATGCTAAGATTCTTTCAATTTCATCCGCTCATTCTACTTTTACCTTTTTAAATTCAATTTCATCCACTTATTTCATTTACCTAAATTCAAGCATCTAAAATTAAGGTGTCACATCCAACGAAACGGTAGTACAATACATGGACACCTAAGGAAGAAAGTCCGACTTGGCAACCATTCTATGCAACGTATCTCAGTCCATAATGTACGAAGCAGTGGTAAGATAATATTTGTTTCACCGTGTACAGATTATTAAATTGGTATTTGAAGCTTTGAGATAAATGGAATCATAATATTTAATGCATAGCTCACCCAGATCTTGCCCATGTGTTAACATAACCTGATTTTTTTTAAAGTTCTTATATAACTCATGACCGACGTTGATTTGAATAATTTAATTTCTCTAACCATTGAATATTGTTGGATTAAAAAATTTCAATAGAGAGGAAACGTAAATGACATAAATATCTTTGATGATTTGCCTGATTTTTTTCGATTAGGAAATAGAACCTTCAATTTTTTTTTAAAGTGCTCATATAACCTTTACCAACGCATAACATTTTTGAAAGTGCTATTATAACCTACGACCGACATAAAAATTATAACTCAGCCTTTCTCACCCTTTTTTGGTTGGAAAACTCAAATGACAAAATAGATTTGTTTGCTTAGCAGCTCTAACTCATTGATTTCAGTCACCATCAACGTTGCCACAACAATGTGTCTTCCCCCTCCACTTACCAACGTCACCCAAATTGGCAGCACCCTTGTAGTGCTCATTACAGTACCATCACCATTAATTTCAGCAACGCCACACCCTCCTTCTTCGTGCCTCGCCACTCCCCTTCCCTCACCATACCCCTTCTTATTTTCTCGCAACCGCCAATCTTCTTCCTCTGAATTCATGCTCATTGATTTGAGCCACCACTATCATTGTGGAGATGATACTTTTCTTTCCTTGCATGTCGTAAGAGGAATATAGAAGTCACCTGCTCTAAAAATCTCTAGCAATCGACCAATTAGTTTGAATTCCCCGTCAATTCCTTCAAATTTAAAATTGGTCCTCCTAGATGGCTCTTTCAAAGACACTTGTTGATGGTGCAGTGACGAAGTTCAGAGCTTGAAAGAAGATGGCATGGATATAGGAGATTCTGATGCCTCTTAGTTAATGTGATTGTTCACGTTTCGCTGGTCGAGCCTGAGCCTACTCCTCTTTTGATTCATATCCTATGGCTTGATAAGCTGTCTCTCTCCAACTTTTGATGGACAATTTGAGCTAAGTTGTATGTAAATGGCGATCGGTGAGTTCTTCAACAAGATATTCCAAAAGAAAATGAAGATTATTTTTTTCATAATGGTCTATCAGATTAAATTTGAGGTATTTTAGATCATTTTTAACATTGGATGGACTTAATCGGTGTTAACTATGAGCTCATGCCAACTTGGGTGGTATTTCGACACTTAATAAAAACTCAAGGGTATATCGTAACATATGAAGGAATAGAGCGTTGCATGTGTTGAATATTAGGCTTATTTTGAGTAGCTTTAGCTTATATTTTCCATCAATTTTTTTATAGAAAAATCGAAGAGAGATAGTTCAACAATCCACGGGATATGATGTATATGAAGCACATGGGAGAAAGCTCAAGCTTGATCGGCAGAACGTGAACAATCACATTAACTATGAGGCATCGAAATCTCTGTCATACATGTCATCTTTCTTCGAGGACTCAAAGTTTTTGTTGCATGCTCGGCTGCTGTTTTTGGACGAGCTATCTGGTATACGGTAAATTCAAGCTAATTTGTTGATAGCTAGTGCTAGTGCTTTCTTTACTAGATAATTTTTAGACTCCTCTCGCAGCATGAGAAGCGAAAAAAAAGTATCATTTCTGGAGTGATGGTGGTGGTTGAAATTAATGGGTACGAATTCTAAATGATGGTGGTTTAGGGTGGTTTTGGTGCGAGGGAGTGAATGTTAAGAAAATGAAGACTCAGAGCGATGGTGCATAATTGTGTGCATGTGGTATTTGTCAGGGACCGTTAGATATTTTCGACGGAGACACGGAGAGGAAATTGATCAACGCTTGTGGAAGAGATGAAGGGTGGCGGGGTGAGGATGGGGGAGAGGATGTGGCGTAACTGAAATTAACAATGGTGTTGGTGTGATGAGGCACTACAAAGGCATTGATTAGTTTGGTGGCATTGGTGGGTGGAGGTGGAAGACACAGTATTGTGACAACGTTGGTGGTAGATGAAATCAATGGGTTAGGTATGTATAAAAAATAAGACTATTTTTATCTTTTTTTTTAAATCGAAAAATGACGAGGGGGGAGTTACAATGTGTGTTTGACATGACTTATAAGTGCTTTACTTATAATTTAAGTAGTTTTTAGCCTTCAAAAATAGCTAAAAATGCTTGTTTTAGAAGTAAAAACTCATAATTGGAGCAAATGTGTAACCATGTCTCCCTTAACTTTAAATATGAGTCGATTTTACATATAAATATAGTTCTGCCAAACATACTCATAGACTTTTGTGGAAAATTTGTCTAAATTAAAATGGACATTGCAAAAACAAATACAATATATATGTGTGTGTGTATATATATATATATATATATATATATATATCATTTTAGGTTATTTTTAAAGTATGCCATTAATTGTGGGATGGACAAAAATATATTGTATTCCAATGATGATGGAAGGGGAGGGGGTATAATTTTTTTGAGAAAAGTGTTTTAACCCTATGTTTTGGTCAAAAGTGCATAAATGACCTTGCAAAATCTGAAAGTGCAAAATAACCCTGAATTTTGTTAACCAAAATGTCAACGGTAAAATTGTCCAGAAAATGTTGAAATGACTATTTTACCCTTCTACTAAAAAATTTTAAAACAAAAAAAAGTAAAAGATAGAAATGCCCTTTTCTTTTACAGTTTCTTTCTTTTGTTTCCCCGTTCTTTTTTTCCATGGTTATCGTCGTCTTCTCCGTGGTTTCCTCCGTCCATTTTAGCGACGTCGGCTCTCCTATCAGTGGTCTCCAGCGGAAAATCAGTTAAGACACTGATTTCTTCAATCGGAGCATATGAATCCGACGATGTGAATAGGAGCAATCAGATCCGTGGATTAAAGTTTGTTTTGGCAATCGAAACCTATGAATCCTACATTTTTGGCTAGTTCCGTCTCACCGTTGGTCTTGGCCTATGCTCAGCTGTCGAAGGCGGGGTTAGTGGCAGGTGGAACGGTGGGTCCGGGGTACTATTCAAATCGAAGCTAGCGGTGAGGGGTTTCTGGAGCTGGCGGTGGGAGGTTTTCAGAGCTAGCGTCGAGGGGTTTCAGAGCGGGCTATTGCACCGACGAAGTGGATTGCTGGCGGGTCTGGGCTGGGTGGAGGCAAATCTAGGCGGAAGGATGGTGGGGGTGGTTGTGCGGGGTCTGTGTGGCTGCGGAGCTGGTGGCGCAAGGTCTGGACAGTGGCGGAGTGCTGGTGGCAGGTTTGAAGAAGAAGGACCCTAGGGCATTTTTTTATTCAATTTTTTATTTTAAGAATAGAGATATTTTTGTCTTTTCATAAATGGTCAACGCCTGAATTCGATTGGTCAATGTCATAATAGTGCAATTTGGGTATAATTGCACTATTTTACTAAAATTTAGGTTAAGTTTTACATTTTCAAGTTTTATAAGGTTATATCTACACTTTCAAATTTTAATAGGGTCATTTTTGCATTTTCCCCTAATTTATTTATTTATTTTGAAAAAAGAAAACCTGTAAAATACCCGAGCCGCATCAAATATATTCCCATCATTTCCAAAAGAAGCTCCAATGGCGGGAAAAGTCTCTCCCTAAAACCACACGCAGAGCTACGAATACACCTCCAAAATTTTCCCGCGCGATACGCCGCAATCGAAATGGAAAGAGCCGGAGAAGACGACCCGTACGGCGCTCTCGTCAACTTCTGCCGACCTACTTCTTCGCAGGAGCAGAAATTACAGGACTGCCACTTCGCCCGCGCCGGCGAGACCTTCCCGGACGCCTTCGATTCGCTTGGCTCGTCGTATTCCCAGGCGCCGACGCTTTCTCCGCCGCCGGTCATCGTCATGGTTTCCCTCCCCGACTCCGACGAAGAGGAGGAGCCACCGAATGACGATAATGCCCCTGTGGAAAACGAGGAGTACCAGACGCCGCCGGAGGAGCACAATACCTCCTACTGCTCCTCGCAGGAAGAGATTCAGCGCAATTTCAAACTGGTGCCGACTGCTGGCGAGAAAATCGAGGCGGAAACCGAAAATGATGGGGATAGTATGCCGGGGCTGGAAAATCTAGGGTTTCCGGAACCGTCGGAGGATACCAAAGGCGGCAAATCGAATGAATTTGGGGTTTCCGAGGGGAATTCGGAAGAACCGCCGTGGAAGAGAGTTAGGTTTTTGGGGGTGAATTGGCAATCTCCTGTGCCTGATACTGTGGAGGAGGATGAAGTGGTTCCTACTCAAAAGGCGTGTGATGATGCTGATGATGTTGATGATGGCGAGCTCATTGATATGGTTATCGAAGAAAGTGATGAGGAATCAGGTTCTAATGGAGCTGGCAGTGATGGCGGAGAAGGGATGTCTGATTGTATAAACAATGGCGGCGAAAAGAGCATGTCGAGTGATGGAGACCTGGTGGTAGAGGAAACTGGAAATGGCGAAAAGAGTGTGTCAAGTGATGGAGACTTGGTGGTGGAGGAAGCTGGAAATGACAGTGGTGTTAAGTTAGCTTGTATGGATAGGGAGGACATTTACGCGTTCAAGTACGACACTGGTAGTGGTGGTGGTGGTGAGAATGTGGATCAGCATGGGAAGGAAGTCGTGAGGAAGAAGCGTGAATTGCCAGCCTCAATGAGGGAGAAAGGCGGTGAAAAGGTAGGGCAGAAGGGGGATGGGGATGGGAAGAATGGTGATGTGGATGCCAAGGACCTCTCTTGGAAGGAGCTGTTTGATAGATTGGCAGCAATGGCAATGTTGAAGAAGAAGAAGGCGGATCGTGATGCTGAGGAAGAAGATGTTGATTTCTTGGAGACAGCGAAGAGGAGAGGTATGACTTTTCCTCAACCTAGGTGGAGGATTGCCTGATTACTGTGTTCTTTCGGTTTATTACAGCTTTTGTGCAGTGTAGTTGGATTGCTGTTCATGCCACCGGTGTTTCTTGAAATCTTTTAGAGGGTTTTGGCGTAGAATAAATACTAAGTAGATGTATAAAGTAAGAAGTGGAATGTGTTTCATGTCCATATTTCATGGCTTAGTACTTGGAATGGTTGAAGGTTCTTCGTGTAGTCTTTTGGGATTAATGTTCATACCACTTTGTTTCAATCTTTTACTCAAATGGTCACTAAAACAAGTTATATTTATTGCGGATCGCGGTTGTTTTGCACACTCCTAATAGATGCTCAAAAACACATGTAAATGGTTCAAGAACTAGAAATAGAACTGGCATACCGGCACAAGACT
>JAULKM010114085.1:0-22303 GCA_032355605.1 Rubia tinctorum | reverse complement strand
AGTCGAGTTGAGTGTACCCTGCGGGCTAGACGCTGCAATTCGTGCAATTCAATTGGTTGGGCGAGATTTCCATTTGAATTAAAGATCCAATATTCCGCAATCCAGAGTGTTCGCAAGGAGATTCATATCAAATACTGTTTTCCCATCAACCTTAGTCACATCCCTATTGTTGCTACCTTGACCCAAATTCGCATAGAACTGTATAACCTCATCCACATAAGTCGGCTCATCTATACATAGTAATTTCTCTAAATGTTGGGTTTTGAAATGTGCTAGAAAATATTAGAGTCCTAAACCATCAATTTCCGACGCTAAAATAGCCTTTGAAATAATTACCTTTCTCTTTGATAAATTGACGTAGCTTTGCTCGGCCTTCTCGTTGGAGAATTTTAAGGATTAGCCAATCTCTGAGATCGAACGTTGACTCCGGTCGGTTACCTTTGACCTAGCACTCGTGCTCTTGGGACTCATTGTCAATTTCTTAAGGGAATGTGGGTTTTCAAATTTTGGGAATATAGGTTTTTGAAAATTTGATTGTGAAGTCAATCGTTTAATTTGGGGTGGTTTTAAATCTGGTCAATTTTTTTAATATCTGGAAAAGGGTTTCCTAACTTGGAAACCCATCTTGCCTTCTTTATAATAGCAATGAATGAATTCCGAGCTTGTAAACAGTAATCGTACTTGATTCCGAGTTCAGAATTAGACTGAATCCGGAAATAAAAATGGGAAAGGGGCTTTTCAAAAGATCATTTACTACCCATTTGAAAAAACCAGGAGTTTCCCACTATTTCCTTCTCTGAAAAACCTCCCAAACCCCTCACATTATTCCTTTTCATATCCACTTCAACATTAGATGTTTGGATGATTTGAGGTATGCATTTCATCCTATTTCTCATTTTCTCCAGTTATTTGTTTTAAAAAAAAATTTCAAGGGTTTTGTATTAAATATAGGTACAAGCTATGAAGGAGTATTTCTTGCCATTTCATTGATCAAAAGGGTAAAACTTGTCTTCATCAAATAGCTATGGTTTGCTATTTCGGAACAAAAATGTGCAAAGTCAAAAATTTGTTCTATGAGGATAGCTGGGGTTTGTATTTTGTGAATTATATGTGTTTTATTTTAAGTGGGCTTTGTTATTAAGGTTAATTAGTGTATTATATTAGGGGTTGAATTCCATACATGGTGATGGATGATAAAATGATGCATTGAATTTGATAACAAATGCTAGGTATATTGCTAGATTTATTTATTGAGCTAGGTATTATGGTGCTTAAATGCTAGGTTAATTTCTATGTTATGTTGACCTAGGTTTTTTTGCTTAAACTTAAATGGTTAGTTAATGTTCTATTGTATATGTTAATTGTCTAGGGTTTAGTACAACATTTCTTTCTCAAATATGAAATTTATAGTTTTTTTTTATAAATATTAGTGGAATTATTTGTCATTGATGTTAAATTATTTTCAGTATATTTGTAAATTTAGCATTCAAAATGGCAACAAGGAAAATGATTCGTGATGATGTGTCACTTTCTGGAAATGTCGATCCCCAAACAACAAACTCGACTTGGAATGAGGATGATGGATCGGGGGATGTAGGAAAACACCGAACTCATTGTAGAGCCATAGAACGTAGAATGGATAGGAAAGAGTTAATATCGTTGATTTTCAACAAGTTGAGCGGTTGTATGTCAGAGCAACGTACTCAGTCGTCTAGTTAGGTTGCTAAGATTGGTAGAACAAGGGTTGATATCCCCTATGATACTTGGCATGATGTCCCAAAAGATAACAAGGACACCTTGCGGATGGAATGCAAGGTATCTTTAGTGAATCCCCTTTTCATAATTTTTCTTCAACATTTTATCTATACATGTACTCCCCATCCTCATATCCATGTGTTTCAGGCCTTTTGAAATCGACGCATAGGATGTGGGTGCTTTGTGAAAGAAGGGTATGTTCCTGATGACCAAGAGTTGGACTAAACATAAATACACTTTGTCCAGAGACAAATTTTTTAGCAATAAGAAAGGTGATCGCCCTTGAATAATTTATACATTCAACTGGAGAGCTGGGAGAATCATAAGAAAAGGGGCATTGGAGAACAGTGATAACGTTAGTAATTAAATATTCAAATTATTATTATAATTAATTAGATTAAAATGTATATAGTGATAACATGAAACTAACATCCTAACTTAGGGTACAAGGGAAGATAAACAAAGATTGCCACGAAGAATGTAATTCTCCAATGTTTGAGCCGTGGGGGTTATGCCTTAGCGGCAATTAAGCTAGTGATTGAACATTTAGAATAATATGTGCGAATCACAATAGAGGGTGGGATGATGTAAAATGATGCAAGGGCTTCGGTGCGATGAATCAATGTGGATGACATTGAGCGGTGCAATCTATTTCTCAAAGGCTAACATAACAAATATGGTGTATATGTGAAGGATGAAGAGAAACAAATTGCCGAAAGTAGTACATATATTTTTAAGTGAATTTATTATTAATTTGCATTCTATTAAGGGTATGTCGAAATGACAAAGTTTTGTTTATTTACGTTTCTACTTAGGAAAAATTGAAGGATGATCAATTGCAAGGGTAATTCATTCAAAGGAATAAACATGTCATCCTTTGTGAAGCCACCAATTTTTTTGACCATCTGGGTCGTGCTAGGGACTTGGGTAGTTTCTTGACCCAATGCGAGGCATTCAATATAGCATGGACCTACGATGGAGCAAAATCCTCGAGAATCCAAGCACTGCATAAAATTCCCAACACCAAGACAATCGAATTGAGTAACAAGACATTCTAATTCGGAGGTTGGTCCAACACACCGGGCTAGTTATACCAGACAATTTAAAGGACTTGACGCTCGATTGGCACTTCCATCTTGGGGTTTACTGAATTCTCCCAGAGATGTTGAGGTAAATCGTGAGCCACTTTTTCAAAATCCAAGAATCGATAGGCAATTGTTCAAACCAGACTACCTCGATAATGCCATCCTCGCAGTTGAAAAAGGTACAAAATATCCTTTTTAATACCTATTTATATGTCCCTAAGAATTTACTTTCATATTTAATCCCAATTTTTGGATGTGATGTGGACATCATGTCCGTGTGAACTATACATTCATCAAAACATAGACGGTAGGCCACTCCATGTAGCCGATGGGATTTTGCATGAGTTAATGAAACATAATAACTCCATAGCTATTGAGGAAGGTCTTTTGAGGGTTTCCTTGGAGAATATTTTGGTGATGGATGCTCCTTTGCCAATCCCGGATGGAGAATACAAAAAAGTTGGTCCTACTCGGTGAATGTTCCTTATTTGGCCCCGTAGACTTATATACGCCGATCCTATCAAGGATCAACATTTGAAAGAAACAAGGCCTGCATTACCAAAATGGGTGAAGACAACTCCAAAACCCCCAAATCTGTTCCAACAACACCAACTAGGGTTTGACCTCTATTGGAAAGAGCACACATTCTTTGAGACTCTCCTCACTTAGTACGCATGCTTTATAATTTTCCACAACTCCATGATTGAAACTCAATGTACACTTTCTTGGGAAATGTATGCGTATACGGATGCAAACATGAACTCATGACGTTATGGTGTTATTTTGAAGACTTGTGATGATCTGACCAAGTTAATTAAACGATGAAGTCGATCTACACCTTGTAAGTGATTTTGTTAATTTTATTTCGAAGTCAATATCAACTACACTGAGTATTATTAATACAATTAATGCCTGATTTTAAATTTTGAGGTGTACTTGTTTTTTTGCCAATAATCAGAAGAAGGAATGGATTGGATACATGTGCCCCGTCATGATACAAGAAGTCAGTTGTACTAAACAAGAGAGGATCGAATACATTTGAAAATGCCTAGGCCAGAGGATAAGAAGGTATTCGTTGCGCCATACATTGAGAGGTTATTTACTACGTTACATTTCTTTACCAAAAAAATTCCGCAAATTTCGGGAAATGAGTAATTTTTCGTATTCAAGGAACATTAGATATTGATATTATAGTCCCCAAAAATAAGAGGGTGTATTGGATAGATCCCCTCCACTTCCAACCGTCTGATGCGCTCGTCGAGATTTTGGAATCTGCAATGAAGGAAACTACCGAGCAAAAAATACATCGTTTGAGGTGGTCGAAATCAAGGTGGCTTACCAGTATGTTTATTTTCAATATACTATACAAAATTGATGCAAAAGTCTTACTAATTCATGCTTTTCACAATTAGTACAAGAAACATGCACAAACTTGAAAGTGTGGCTATTGCTTCATGTTATACGCAACTGAATGCATAGACAAAGTCTAAGAAGATGTACTTGAACTTAACAAGGCAAGTGTATTTTTTTTGTATTAATGTTTCTAACTAACTTTTGCCAAATATTTAATAATATCATGTTATTATCAAATTTTCAAAAAAGGATTGAAAACCCTACTCGCAAGATGATATCAACAACGAGCGGAATTCATTAGCTAGGTATCTTATTCTCAATCGGTCAGCAACATTAGGGAAGCATGATATTTTTAGGGTATCTCAAGTTTAATAAACATTGAAGTTTAGATATGTTTGAATGGATTTGTAATAATTTCTATTCTTATCTATAGATTATTACTTGGTTAGCATTATATAGAGATTTTTGTTAAGGTGCAAGATACTATCTTTTATTATTTTTAAATTGTGTCTGTGTATCGAGGGATTGTTTTGTGCCGGGAATATTAATGAAACACATTTTATATCCAGATTACGTTTCCGAGACCGGAAATAGTTTTGGCTTTTCAATAGCCAATTTCTATTGGTCAGAATCAACTTTCCGAACTTGGAAACAAGAGACACGAGGCAATTTACGCGTTCGGAAACCAAATTTAGGGAGAAAAATAACCACCAATTTTTTTTCCAGAGTCAGACCCGAAACAAGACACGATTCCGGAAATTAATTTCAAATTTTAGAAGAGGTGAACCAAAGAAGTTGTTAGTTTTCAAGCTTGGAAATAATTATGTTTCCGAGGTCAGAAATTGTATGCAAAATACGAGGGAAAACCACAATTTTCTGAGCTCGGAAACTTTTAAAGGCAGTTTGATCCCCAATTTACCTTCGTTGGCGCTTTTTAAAGGCGGTTCCTTGAATCGCCTTATTTTCTGGTTGATTAAAGGCGGAACAAATAAAGGCACTTAGAAAGTGCCTTTAAATTACCGATATAACCGCCTTTAATAGGTTCATTCTACACTAGTGTCGGTCCTTTGGTGAAAATGTCATTAAAAACTAGGGAGGAGCTTCTGAGTTAAGAAGTCTTTTTAAATCATGTGGTAAACATATCTGTTTTATAAATAATCCCGACTAAAAATAGGATCGAATCACTGATCCAGTTTGTAACAAAATACATTATATGATCATATAGGCTAACAAAAATATATAAACAACGTAAAAGAATTATTTATCTGTAGACAGGAATAGAAATCATGCAAATTCAATTCTGCACAACTCATATGATCAATATGTTCACATTTGTTACTCTACCACATTAGGATTTTCTAGAGTCGATGATCGGGTGTGTACTAGATGCCTAGCCAATTTATTTTTTGCTGTGTTGATATCATCTTGTAAATATAAATTGTATACATTACGGAAAAATTGGTGAATAGAAAAATAGTAATAAATAATAGTGAATAATTTCGAGACAAATTGAGTTACACAAAATTATCACTACAAACAAGTTATTACTTACTTGCGAATTTATAGGTAATCCAACCATACTTCTTGAACGCACACCGACACATATAAGATTATGTAATAGCCACACTCCCATGTTTTCGATAGTTTCATGTACTGATTTATAACAAAAATTTATGAATATCCTAATAATAGATAAATAAAATATATAGAATAACACGTGGAGAAACTCAAATCTTGATTTGGACCACGTCTAAACTCATATTACATTTATCACTAGGTCATTAATAACGACCACTAAAATTTTGATAAACACGTCGGTTGGTTGGAAGTGCAGGGGATCCATATAGTAAACATGTGTCTTCACGGGGACAATAAAAATTATTCTCCAAAGGTCCCTCAATACTAAAGTACATTTACCATAAAATATTTCTTAAAAGATATTATCAATGAAATTAACATCCTAACCATCACCACTCAATGTATAGTGCAACAAATAATTTTTTATTCATCCGCCCTAGACTCTTTTGCATGTAGTTGGTCCTCTCTTGGTCCATACAAACAATTTCTTGAGTCATCACCGGGAATAAATAACCTATCCAACCGTTCTCCTTTTGATTAGAAAATAATACATGTACCTTAAAAATAAGTTTGTGAACATTATTTGTAAACATATTTCAAAACAATAAATTGTAAATTTCAATTAATATAATACTCACAATAGGTAGAGGAAAATTAGCGTTTGGTTAACTTGGTCATACCTAGGTCTTCACAATCACACCACAACGTGATATTAGACGACGATGCCACAGACGAAATGTTCTTCGGACGGGTTCAAATCGCTTGTAGTGACCATCCAGGATTGGCAAAAAAGTGTTGAGCATCACCAGATTCTCCAATGAATTTCTAAAAATGTCATGCATCCGCAATTGGAGTCAAGTGATAACATCGCATTGGCTCGTATAAAATCTCGTCAGAAACATAGAGTGGTTTACAATTTTTCTCTTCATGAATGTACAACTCACACAAAAACATCAATCTCTCTCGGGGAATGGCATGATCCTAAATGAGTAGTCCAATCAGGCTTTAAATAGTCTAAATTCTCAGGTAAAGCAAGTATGGTCTGATGGTTTAATTTGCTAATTAAAATGTCATGTTTCTCTATCTTTTATCTTGAAAAAGGGCTTCTTTTTGAATGGTTTGAATTCTTTATAGTTTTTACCTATCATGGGAATGAACAATTCCAAACGCCTCTCTTTGTGACAAGAGCACACTCACTCCTCTTGCACATCATGAGTGTTTGGATTTTCCAATAGCCATGGAAATTAATTTATCTTCCAATTGATCATGTTTAAACTTAGCCTAAGTGTGTAGTGAAAAACATGTTAGTCTATTTATTGGAGAGAATAATTCCCATAATGAATATTATTATTGAGTGATGAAAATATATAAAAGATACCTAAAAGAGTTATAAGACAACATAAACACTAATACTAATTTTCTATGTGACTTATTCTAACACCCCCCTCAAGTGAAGCGTCGGATGCTCAGAGAAGAAAATTTTGGATTTGAAGAACTCAAACAAAGGATGGAAAAGGTCCTTGGTGTAAATCTGCAATCTGGAGCGTAATGGAAACGTGTAGGCAACATGAATCTTTCCATCAGAAAGGAGCTCGCAAACAAAATGATAATCAATACAATGTGCTTGGCCTGCTTGTGAGCAACTATATTCTTGACCAAGAAAGATAGCACTAGTTTTGTCACAAAACAATAGTGGCGCCCTAGAGAGAGAAATTTGAAGATCCCGCACTAAATGAGACATTTAGATAACCTTAGAAGTAGTATTTTCCAAGGCCCGATACCTAGCCTCTGTACTAGATCGAGAAACAGTGGGCTACTTCTTGGATCTCCACAAAATGAGATTGCCACTAAGGAAAACAACGTATCCATAAGTAGAGCGACGAGTCTTGATGCAATTAGCCCAATAATCATCTGAATAACTTAACACTTTAGGAGAAATAGTAGCCAAAAGGTTAGACCAAAGTGAATAACACCGCAGACATAACGAAGAATCCTAGTAACTGCCGCAAAATGATCATCTCTATGGTCCTGGAGGAACTTGTTGATGGATTTAACCGCAAAATCCAAATTTGGGAGATTAATGGTCTAGTACTGCGAAGCACCAACCAAAGAGCGATAGAGTGTTAGGTTTAAAAATCAATGACTGGCGCTGCTTAGGAGTTGGGAGTTCGGCAGAAATGGAGTGGAAACTGGGGTAGCATCCAACATCCCAACATGAATCAGAATGTCATGAGAATATTTCGCACCTGACCTAAAGGAAGAAAAGAGGCAGTGGGTGAAACTTCAAGGCCAAGGAAATAGTGAAGATCACCCAAATCCTTGATAGAAAACTCCTGAAGAGTGCGAGTAATAAACTGCTGATGGGGTCATTCCCTGTGAGAATAATATCATCAATGTAGACAAAGAGATAGAGCAAAGATGTCACACAAGAGAGAACGAACAAAGAAGTGTCAGCAGTACTGCACTGAAAACCAAGTCAAGCCAAGTAAGTGCTAAACCGCTGGAGCCAAGCCCGAGAAACTTGCTTGAGACCATTAATTGCCTTGCGTAAGCGACAAACATGATCTGCGCGAAGTGGATCCTTGTAACCGACAGGCTGAGCGATACACACTGGAGAGTCAAGAATAGTATTAAGAAGGCAATCTTGACATCCATCTGATGAAATTCCCAAGAACACATAGTAGCAATGGCAAGAACTGTGAGAACTATCGAGGCCTTGACCACAGGGCTAAAGGTGAGTTCAAAATCAAATCCTGGAATATGAGAGGACCCATAAGTGACCAAACGAGTTTTATAGCTATCAATGTTTCCATCAGGACAATATTTGAGATGATAAACCCACTTGGAGCAACCAATGTTGACATCCGAAGAGCGTGGAACTAACTCCCAAGTACGCTGACACCGAAGAGCATCAATCTCCTCATCCATAGCTGCTACCCAAGAAGGATCACGGAGAGCAGAATGATAGTATGTAGGTTCCATTGAGAGAGTAATGTAACAAGAAAATTATGTGCAGCAACATCCGAGTAATCACACTGATAAATAGCTAATGTGGTAGATCGAGTCGTCATCAGATGATTTCTTAAAGGTGGTGAAGGCGAGGAACCAGCCAAAGATGAAGGACTCAGTGAGTTAGGAGGAGTGAAATGTGGAGAAATAACTAGAGATAAAACCGGAACTATAGATAAACAAATACCATCGGAGAATCTGAATAAGATGAACATATCTGAAAAGAGGAGGAGCGAACGAGAGTTGAAGGAGCCAGCGCAGGGAAGGAATTCAACTCAGGGTTAATGAAAGCGGAGACATCCAATGTCGAAAATGGTGAACCAGCCATCGAGGCTGAGGAGGAGGCAAATGGAAATAAGAACTCATTAATACAGGCATTACGGGTCACATAATATCGACCTGAAGATGGATAAAGATATCGAAATCCCTTATACTTTAAACTATAACCAATAAAAATGCATGTAAAGCTGCTAGCGATAGCTTGTGTGAAGCACCCGGCTGAACATAAGGGAAAACTCGACACCCAAAGAGGTGAAAATTTGAGTAAATGGGATCTCGATAAAAAAGTAGACTATATGGAATAGAACCCTATAAGACCAAAGTAGGTAAATGACTAATTTTGTACACTGTCGTTGTAAAATCATCATCCCAAAGAAATAGCGGTAATGCGAGTGAAAAAGCACAGTCAACCCCATTTTTGCATTATTTCAATGTTTTTTTCTTTGCTAGCCCATTTTCTCCAGAGTGTAAGGGAAAAAACCTAATGGTGGATGCCCTAAGAATCAAAATGAGAGCGAAGACGAGTGTTGAGGAACTTGGAACCACCATCACTCTAAAACACCGTAATCTTACCTGAAAATTGGTTTTTAACTAATGCCTCAAACTGCAGATAAATATAAATAAAATCCGACTTGCGATGAAGCGGATACAACCAGGTGAATCAAGAAAAATCACCAACAAACAAAGCATAATAAGCAAAACAAAAATCAGATAAAATGGGCGAGGAGCCCCATAAGTCATAATGAACCAAATCCAATACATTCAAAGCACATTTATGATTTTCAAAAAATGCCAACCGATATCCCTTTGCCATGACAAAAGGGGTGCAGGTGTTCGGTTTGGGTAATAAGGAAGAAACAAAAAGTACTCCTAAATTTTGCAAACTAGAAATAACACTGTTGGACACATGTACTAGCTGAGCATGTAAAAGCTAAAATGATGCACGTCCTTTATTTTGCTGCTAGAAAAAGAAAAAAGTGCGACCTCTCCTTGATCCAAAATGTACATACCACCCTCATTGTGACCTTTTCCCACGACCTCCTTTGACACTTTGCTCTGAATCAAAAAGCTACGGTCATCAAAAGTAATATTAACATCCATATCTCTGGTGAGCTTACTAATAGATATAAGGTTCTTAGTAATATCAGGAACAACTATGACATCAGATGAGCGTAAATTAGAAGAAATCTGAGAATCACCGATATGTGAAATTGAAATAGGCGCACCATTACCAACATAAACATGAGAATCGCCATTATATGGAGTGACACTCTCAAGAACAGAAGAAGAGCAGGCCATGTGGTTGGCGGCACCATAATCGATGTACCAGTCTGAAGTGCGACAGGAAGGATCAAGCTGCAGAGAAGAGTGAAAATATTCATCCAAGTGAGACGAATCTGAATATTGTCTCTGAGCCAACCTGCAATAACACGTAGTAGAAAAATGACCAAGACCACCACACCACGTGCAATGAGGATGACCCCGACCAGTATATATACCTCCAGAACCAGGTCGGGAACCACGACCACCACGGTGGCCACCAGAACGACTGCCAAGCGCGGTGTATGAGTCTCACAAGCTACCACCTCTCACTGGCGCGTGGTCCAATGCGTGAACTTATTCTGTGCGATATGAAATGGAAAACACTACAGGAGCGATTCCAAAGACTCGAGAAGGGCTGAAACCTGCAAATGATTTCATAAACGCTTCGTGGTTTGTATCCCTGGTGACTAAGTAAACCTATAAGGGGGACGGGTTCTGTGTCAACAAGGGAGCGCTAAAATTCTTCTACTCAGGCTTGAGAGCACAAAAAAACTAGAGAGCTTAGTCATTATTAGAAACAGGAGATCCTGTAATAGCAGGTTTATCGACAATAGATTTGAACTTGGAACGTAACTTAACAACAGACCCAGCTCGGCGCAAGTTAAGTACGTGATAATGGTTGAAGAACGCTGTATTTTCAAGAATTATGATAGAAGTCATGAAGATGATCCCATATTTCCTTGGAATTTTTACAACCGATGGCTACTGCCATGGCTTCATCAGTGAGAGTCGCGAACAGAAAATCACAAAGACGACGATCGTAGGCGAGCCAAGCTTCATGTTCAGAAGTAGCCTTGGCGCGAATAGTTGTAGACGAATGAGAGAAAGTATCTCCAGGAAAATAAATGACCGAAGCAAAAGATGATGCCAAAAGGTCAGGTTCAGTTGAAAACGTTGGACATGGCAAAGTTCCATCGAGAAAGCCAAACAAGTTATGATATTTGAGCACACGAGTGACCTCTGTTTTCCAGAGAATGAAGTTTGAAGATGATAAATTGAAAGTGAGGAGGTAGATGAGGGTGTTAAGAGTGCCATGGGGAAGTCTCTCGGCCATCTGAAGGGAAATTTTTTCACAAAAAAAAGTTTTTAGGGTTTGGGTGAAGGCGGGGAAAGAGAAATTGTTGAGGGAGAAGAAGAAACAACAAGGGCTGCGGTAAAATGAAAAAAGTGATTATTTTTGGTTCATAATAGTATCATCCTCTGAAACCATGTTGGAGAGAATAATTCCCGTAATGAATATTATTATTGAGTGATGAAAATATATAGAAGATTACATAAAAGAGTTATAAGACAACATAAACTCTAATACTAATGTTCTATTTTACTTAATCTAACACTATTTAATAACAATATGTCTTTAAGGAGAAATAATTAGTAAGGGATTACCACTCATTCCGCAAGTTCAATTTATATACACCCTCATTTTTTGTCAGCTTTTTAAGAATAGAACACACCTCTCTATTTCATTGACATCGATTGTATTACCGTTAATCTTTCCTCATCCTAGGTCACCCCCCTATCAATTTCAATTTAAACATCTCTTTCAAAACATTCCCACACTAACTCGAGTGTCGCCAATCCATAACTCCCACCCTCATCCGGTGAGGAGTTATGTTCAACGAGGAAATACATTGTTTTTCTTCCCCCGCACTCTACATGAGGATGGGATAGCCATGTCACATTATGACATAATAATATAAATACATTCTATTTTTAAAGAAGTGGACAAAAGTTTGCCTTATTCTTCATTGCCTTTCTCTTGTGCATCTCCCATATATCTGGCTTAATATGTGTATAAGTTCACCAAGGATGATCTTCATATCCAAAAATTTGTAATCTCTAGGCAACATGTATTTATGTTCTCACCAACTATTAGACAACCTATTCACTGTCTTCTTCCTTAATTCCTCCATGTCTACGGAATCAATATGTAACGGCCTCTATGATTAATATGAAGGACAATAATGTCAAAATTAAAGAATCAAATGTTAGATGAAAAGATGGAGAATTTAGGGGGGGGGAGGAATAAGACATTTTTCAATAAGGGTACTATGCACTCCATCCATGAGGTGTCCTTTTATTCTTTTGCCACCTCATGATAATTATCATAATATGTCTACCCTCGTTCTACCAACCTTCCCTATCCAACTAGACCAATTGGAACGTTTTACCAACAAACACCGACCAAACTTGTTAAAAACCAACAAATTCAACTCTTTTCTAGCCATTCTACGCTGTAATGTTCTACAATGCATCTTTACAATTCCTACCTCGCCAAATCCCACTTTATCATTGCCTCAATCAACTAATGTAGCGGGATTGCCATTGTGTGAACATAAAGAATCTTCATGAGCCTTTTTCTTAGACATTATTGATCATGCCTTCAACATTTTATTTAACATTATCAAAACTAAGTTTATGTGCTTAGGTTTGTATAAACATCAAACCTTAAATCCATAACCCTAAACCCTAATACCTTACACATATGTACATGATAATCAAACCCCACATTTAATAGAACATAAAATCATCTCAACATTAGTAGGACTCATATTTTTCATTATACATTCCCCAAATTATAACATCAAATGCTTGATTAAGAAGGAGTAACATATACATTTTCATCCAAAGATGGAGATTTGATTAGAAAGAACTCACATCAGCCTCCTTTTCAAAATGAAACCCTTTGCCATTTGAAATTACAAGTGATTAATGTATGTTGGTTTTCTAGAAATCTAGGGTAGTGGAGCGGCTTTATATAATATCCAATCTTCTATCATAAAATGGTGGAATATTTCAAGTCAAATGAGAGGAGGAAATGGATTGAGAAGTTTTTGGAGAAAGAAAATTTGGGGGAACTCGCTTCTAATTTTTATATTAATTTCCCTTTTAAAAACTTCCTTTATGGCTAGCCTGGTCAGAAGTAGGTTGAGAATTCAGAACCTACCTGGAAGGAACTTCTGAATTCAGAAGTGAGTTAGCTCTTTCATCAAACCCTAAGATGCACTTCCGGTTCAGAACTCTATCAGATTATATCCCCTATTCTCAAATTCTACCCAAAATTCCAATTTCCAAATTGAAAACACCATCCCGATGTATACAATGGTGAAAATTCATGGAGCTAGATCAAATGCTAATGATCAGAGTCATTACACATTTACCCAAAACTGCCCTTTTAAGAGGTTCTTCAACAAAAAAAACATAGCAAATGTATGTGGACTTCCTTCATAGGAGATGTACAAATCCAAAGTTTATAAGAGTTTTTGATGTTGAGGATTTGTGATTAGAGTATCTTCCTACTCGTTTTTGCATTCAACATTTGAAAAAATTATTGTGCCTAGAGGAAAGAGTTTCAATTTGATCAGGTGGTGCAATTTTATGCCAATTTAGGGAAAATAATTAATAATCTTTACATGACAATGATGAATGGCACCACGATGCCGTGACAAAATTCACCATACTCAACCTTAGATTTCCCCTAGCAATGGCTAGAAAATACTTCCACAGGGAAGGTGATACCCCTGGATAGATTGATTTTTTATATTCCTCATATTCTCCATCTTTTGCTTCGTTTCTCGATTTTATTCATTCTTTGTCTGTGTCAATGTCCCATAGAGAGACCGCCAATGATCCTCTAGGGCAGGCTGCTATGGCTGAGGAACTCACAGCTCTGCATTCGACTCACACTCGGGATTTGGTATCTTTTCTTTTAAGGAAGCACGCTATTTGGGTCTAGTTGGGTCTATATGATAAAAATATTTGATAGATTAGGAGAGTGATACAAGGATCTTCTAACTGCAAAAGGTTATTCTCAGGAATATGGCATAGATTTTGAGGAAAAGTTTCTCCTGTTGCAAAGATGTCCACCATTCGCACTTTGATTACAGGTTAGTCTGTCCGTCAGTGGAAAATATTGCATATAGATATTAAGAATACTGTCTTGTACAATGATCTTCATGAACATGTTTATATGACACCTTCTCCCAAGGTAGCACATAAGCATAGATATGTCTGTAAGCTTTACAAATATCTTTATGTTCTCAAAGAAGCTCTTAGATCCTTGTTTGATAAGTTCTCCACCGTGATCATCTCTCTTGGATTTATTCCCATTCTTATGATTCGCCTTGATCATAAAAAAATTAAGTTTCATTTTTTTCTATCCTTGTATGCTTATGATATAATTATTACTGGTGATGATATTGATGGTATTGAATTGTTGAATTGTGATTTTGTTTGGTGTTTCTAAGAAATACTTGGGTTTACTCTATTACTTTTTGGGTATTGAGGTGGCTTCTTCTAAGGGATACTACTTCTGTCCCAGCCAAAGGTTCTTACTTTTTGGTCAACTTTCCCAAGCTATGTTTGAGCACTGCACCAGCATAAAGTGTTTGCTTGTAAAGAATATGTGAACTTGTTTCAGGGGCATTCTGAGAGAGATTAACCCACGTACGACATGATTAGACACATGTCAAACGGTAAGCAGTGGAAAAAATTAATGCCATATATCCCAAATTTGGTGCAGAGCCCCGACATTTGAGACTTGGTCTTTCCATTGACGGAATGAATCCATTCGGCAATATGAAAAGCACACAGAGCTCGTGGCCCATTATGTTAGTCATATAAAACCTACCATTGTGGTTGACAATGAAACAGAAGTAAGTGTTGTTATCTAGGATGATATTGGATCCTAAGTAACCTGGTAATGATATAGATGTGTACCTTGCATCTTTGGTGGATGATTTGTTAATGTTGTTCAATAATAGTGTCCGAACATACGATTGTTAGGTAGGTGATTTTTTCACATTAAAGGCATTTTTGTTTTATACAATAACTGACTTTCCCGCTTATGGAAATCTGTCGGGGTACTCGGTCAAAGGGCACTACGCGTGTCCAATGTGTGTGAACAAAACTTCATTTTGTCAATTCAAGCATGGATGTAAAACTATATATCAAATCCATAGGCAGTTTCTTTCTAAGGGTCACTCATGTCAATCGGTAAAAAAATAGTTCAATGGGGAAGTAGAGAAGAGAGTGGCACCGTCACCACTAACAGGTGTTGAGGTTTATGAAAAATTTAGGTAATTGCCTAAAGACTTTGGGAAAAAGAAGTGTAAAATTGGAGGTGAAGGAAGTTGGAAGTTGGAAGAAATGTTCCCTTTTTTCAAAATTCCTTATTAGAAGGATTTGGATTGTCTTGATGCAATGCACATCGAGAAGAATGGGTGCGATTCTTTGGTTGGGACATTTTTGAATACCCCTGGTAAACCAAAGGATAGTTTGAAAGCTCGGCTTGACTTTGTTGAAATGGGAATCAAGAGAATTTTGGGGTCGGACACAAATGTTTATGATTGTTTTCTTCCCTCTATTTGCTATTATACACGAGATTTTTGAGCACCGCACCAGCATGAACATCACCTACACCAAGCATAAACACAACCTACATCAGCATAGGCACTTAGGACTACATGTTTTGTATGTCTATGTCCCTTATAATCTTATTTATTTAATATATTGATAGTGTGGTTTTATTGGATATGTGGCCTACTATTACTAAAACATGGATTGAAGGTAATAGATAGGAAACATATCCAAAATCAACCACCAATCATCACTCTATAACTTAGATTAGATAGCCTATGTATATTGATCTTCAACATACATTTTATATCTTTTTTTTAAAAAAAATCTTTTGCAAGTTTTCGGAACCTATTAATATCCCCTTCCACTATTGTGGAAGTTTTCCCTTAAAATAAAATAAAATATTATTATGTTCTTATCCCAATCACCATATGATTAAAATTGTTTGCTTTTTGAAAACTTCTGTCAACCGGGAATATTGAAGTCATTTTGACTAACCTAAACACAACTTGTCTAAAATAAATACTAATATTATAATATTTTACTGATTTAATTCTTTAATTGCCATATATAAGTAATTATAACTTATACTAATATTATAATACGATAGTGGTTTTAATTCTTTACTATTTATAATCAATCATAACTTGTTAAAATAAATAACTTCTTATGATATAAATAAAGCCATAAATATTTCATTGCAATATACATATACACACACACACATATATATATATAGAATAAGGATCGTGTGAGAACACATATCTTTGGTAAGAGCACTCATTTATGTGAGAACAGATCCTGATCATTGATATAAAGCAATCAATGGCTAAGATGGCAAAATTTTGCCTCATTAATTCCTAAATTTACGGATTTGAACTCAGGTTATAATAATTCGGATCCTACTAATTTCCTCATATATCTGACATCAAAACATAGTCGTCGAGACCCTTAGTTCCGCCCACCTCTCTCTCCGGAACCTCCCTCCTGCAACCACCATAAGAGCTACCGCCCACCTCCCTCCTCTTTCTCTCTCTCCAACCCGGCCCCATTGTCACTCGCCGTATGATCTGTCGGAACATTTCGTTATCGTCGAAGGATCCCGGTGCGTCGCTTTCCTCACACTTCTTTCCCTTCGAACTCTTCGGCACCAGAGCCCCGAGATCAGATTTGAACAGCTGTCGTGACAGGAGCAGCTGATTATCAGCTGATTGACAGCGATAATGATGAGTTTTTGTCTTTTATTTAGACATTGGCAAAAAATAAAGAAAATCAGAGGGGACAAAGAGAACTCGGCTTCGAGCATAGGTTTCACAGAGGAGGTGAAACTCTTTCTTTCCACGTGTAGGTATTGATATTGTTCGGCTAAGTCTTATGCCTGAAGTTAATTGATACTTTTTATTATTAAATTACCTCTTGTTTTTTTATTATGATGAGTGTTTAGATTAACATATTCAATATGAAATTGATATGCAAAGAAATGGAAACTGACTTTCATTTGACTACTTGGGCTGCATACATGAGTTAGTAAGGATAACCGTGATTAAACGTAGAACAAACTGATATGTTTTGGCTGCATTTTATTTTCAGATGACTTATTTGATTGCAACTTTGTATACATGCTTAAATGTGATTGTAGATCAGTTATATTTAGAATAAAGTACAATCTGTATAGTTCACCTCTTTCTCTATTCATATATGCAGACTGCAGAGTCTGAGCATTCCAATAAATATACCAGTTACGATGTAGACATTGTTAGCTACTATTTGCAAGTTTCTGCCTTAATTTATAGCTTATACCAGTGTACACAAAATTGAACAACATATGATATTCTTTTCCTCAGATTTCCTCTGCAGGTCTTTTATTTCGACATTGGCAAAAATCGAAGGGGACGTTTCCTCAAGCTCAGTTACTAACTCCCTCTTTACCGATGCATTCCAATGCACTTTCTTAAATTCCACACTATAATTTCAAGATATAGAGTAATTAGTTGCCTTAAGCTTACGTATAATTGGATACTGTGATAAATGCTTAAAGAAGATGGCTTTACTTTCCTTACTTTTATTATTGCCTTAGTTGAGCGGTCTCAGCAGGTTTCTGAAGCCCCTGTTAGCAGAAACCGCAGGACAATAATTGTTCCTGCTGGAACTGCAAGAGATGAAGGGTAAGCAGCTTTTAGAAACATTCTTGCTGACATCCATGAAGCATCAAGGCTTTTCTTTTTCCCCTCCTTATGCTCTACTTCTGTGCATTACCACTCTCTTTAAAGCTTATATGCTACTGTTTAATTAACATAATAGTGAAGCCTCTGAACGTTTGATAGGGTTGTCGAATGATGTTGGAGTTGGCTTTATATCAGGCCACACTTCTCAACTTGCTTCAACACCCGATTTGACTGCAGACCAAGCTTTTATATTTGCCACCACCTGAGAAGATTAGTAACCTAGGTGTCTCCAAAGTTATTAGGGCTGATGAAAAGAGATTATTATTTTTTATCTTAGAAGCAACAAAGGGGCCATTTATTAAGGATATCCGAGGTGCTGCTTCTATAACCACTAATAGGCCTGAAAATTGTTGATTCAAAAAATTTTGATGTTAAGGCCAGCTTTCAAGCAAAGAGTTAGTCCAAGCACTTAATAGAACTCCTTGTAGATGAAGCTTAATTACAGGCACTGAAATGACAAATGGTTTTACAACCAGCATTGGTACTGCCAAATGGTTTTACAATTAGAATTAATATTGCCAAATGGTTTTACAGTCTGTATTTGTATTGCCAAATGGTATTGGTATCTGAGTCACAATAGCATGTGTGCTCTTATACCACCTCAGCATGGGAATCTCATCTTGTTAGAAAAACTGTTTCTCAATGAGAATCATATGACAAAAACAACTTGATTCTTAAAGTAGAACTTGTATGTGCTTCAATTATTGCTTGTAGGTGCTTCAAATGTAAAATATTGGTGCTTCTTTTATAACTTGTTTATTTTATAAAAATAACTTGATTCTAAGTACAACTCATAGATGTTTTAAATGTAACTTGTAGGTGCTTTATATTTAGCTTGTAGGTTCTTCAATTATCACTTGTAAGTGCTTCAAATGTAATTTGTGGGAACTTATTTTATAATCTGCTTGTGCTACGAAAACTATATTATACTTGGAGTACAACTCATAGGTGCTTCAACTATATCTTATATGTGCTTCAAATATAACGTGTAATCGTGATATACTGTCTCATGGCACTGTCACTAAGCTTGATGCAAAAGCATACAAATATTTATCCAAATTACTTGGTGCGTAGAGTATAACTCGTAGGTGGTTCAATCGTTTCATGTAAGGGCTTCAGATATAAGTAAAAGGTGTTTCTTTTACAACTTATGTGTGCTACGAAAATAACTTGGTGCTTAGAGTATGATTCATAGGTGCTTCAATTGTTGTAAGTGCTTCTAATGTAATGTTTCCTCTATAACTTGCGTGCTATAAAATAGTTTGGTGTTTAGAGTACGTAGGTGCTTCAATCAACGCATGTAAGTGCTTCAATTGTAGGTTGTAAGTGTTTATTTTATAACTTGCGTGTGATGGAAAAAAATCGATGCTTAAGTACAACTTGCGGGTGCTTCAACCGCCACCGGTAAGTGTTTCAAATGTAACAAGTATGTACTTATTTTATAACTTACGTATGCTACGAAAATAACTTGGTGTTTATATTATACCTCGTAGGTGCTTCAATCATTGCTTGTAAGTGCTTCAAATGTAATCTATATATGGTTCTTTTAAAATATATGTGTTATGAAAATAAATTGGTGCTTAAAGTATACCTTGTAGGTGCTTCAATTACTGCTTGTAAGTAGGGCTAACATTTTGAGCCAAAATATATGACACACATTTTTTATGGTATGGTAATGGTATTGAGAAAATATTACCATGGTGTTACCGTACCGTACAACATATTAATATATTAAAAATATTACTAATATTATGTGAAACTTGAGCTTTTATTTAGTTTTAAGACTTAGTTAATTTTTAACATTAGAACTAAATTAATAATTTACATATATAATTTATATTTTTCCCAATATATTGGATATTGGTAAAAGTTTAAAATATTTTCTTAAACTATATTTCTTACAAAAAAATTCATAATTCTTGTACTAGATTTCGAAACCTTACAAAAAAAATTAAAATCATAATTCTCTTTTATTTATTATAACTTCCTTATTATCCAAAGTCTTGTTTTAGACCGATCAACTGTTAGACGGAGGCATTTATATTTAATGTAACTAATGGGGCAATTTGATGTTTGTTTTTATTTATTTCAACAAGGTTCGATCATATAATTTTGAAAAACTTTTAAAATGTATCGCAGTGTATAAATAATTATAATGCAACCTTAAAAATTATTGAAATGACGTTTTTCATGATTGGTCAACCGTTAGTCGGTCTAACAAGAGAATTTCTCGACTTAGTATAGTTCTTATTTTGATGTTACTTACTTTATTATTATTATGTTGAGAAAATATTTAAATTTTCAAAATTAAGATTATACAATAGAAAATTTTAATTATTTATAATTTATTTTATGAGCAAATAATTAATTCATTATAACTTATATTCGGTGGTATTATATCATACCGTACCGATAGCAACCAACTTTTGTATATACCGATGTGTTGGTATGCCAAGGATTTGGTGCGATATTGGTTTTTAAAAATAATATATACGGACATTGTTGGTATGGTATGTGGTATTTGTAAAAAGTGATGGTAACCATACTGAATCCACCCCTACTTGTAAGTGCTTCAAATGTAATCTATATGTGCCATTTTTTATAAGTTACGTGTGTTACAAAATAACTTGGTGCTTATAGTATATCTCGTATGTGCTTCAATCATTACTTGTAAGTGCTTCATATTTAACATGTATAGGTACTTATTTTATAACTTGTGCGTGCTACGAAAACATTGAGTACAACTGATAGGTGCTATGACCATTAATTGTAAGTGTTTCAAATGTAATTTATACGTTCTTCTTTTATCACTTGAACGTGGTACGAAAATAACTTGATGCTTAGAGTACAACTCATAAGTTATTCAAACTTTTTTTGTAAATGTTTCAAATGTAACCTGAATGTGCTGCGTAAGCTATGGAAACAATTTAATGGTTAGAGTAGAATTCGAAAGTCTTTCAATCATTACTTGTAAGTTTTCAAATGTAATCGATAGGATAGGTAATTCTTTTATCTAATAATAACAAATAACCATAGAAAAGGTTAACTAAGTTGAAAATAATTGGTTTGGTTACGTTGGATACACTGCAAAATTATAGCAGTGTCTATATTCATTATTGATTGTATCAAACAAAAAATTTCAATTATTTTAGTCAGTGGCATCCGAAGTGTACATGTTATGAAAGGGAACTACATGAAAAAAGGGACGGCATGAAATAACGGTGAACAGGGTCCGAATTGTAAGTGTTATGATCCGGTTTATGGTTTTATAATCCACAAATATGATCCGCGGTTTTTATCTCTCAAACTTCTAATTTGTTAACACATAACCATTAGATTAAACAATTGAATGACTCAAATTTGTTCTCACATAAAACTTGCTCTCATAATAAAGAGGTGTTCTTACCTGAATATATTACTAAATAAAATTTTAAAAAACACATAATCTGAAATAATAAAATATTCAAATTTTTTAATACATTCATAGACTACTTCTAAATGAAAAATGTATACATATCATTTATTTATAATTTATTCATGACAAATTCTTGTTTTAGATCGACTAAATGTTAAATGAGCACATTTTATAATTAGCGGGACTAATAAGGTTATTTGGTATTTACTTTTATTTATTGCAATGAGATACATATAATTATGATATTCTTTTAAAATGAATCTCAACATATACATAATTACTTTTTAAATAATTTGAATGAAATATTATAAAAATTACTAAATTTTATTGTATTCAATAGTTAACGATTTATAACTATCGCATATAGTTTTTCTTAGATAACTAAGTTTTAAAAGTTTAAACAAAATTTTTTACTTTCAATTTAAATGTAAAAAAACTGAATTCTAATATTTTAATTAATGATATGGCGAAATGCGCAATTTTAGTCATGTATTAATAATTTTGGAACTTGTACGAGCACTTTTTACACACAACAAAACTCTCTTTGCTGGCTGGTTCTGCTTTGTTGTAACATCTTTTGCTTGCTTTGCTACTTGGTCTCGTTTTCACGGTTTCACTACGATCTTATTCTCTTCATTTCCTGCATACGATCTTAGTCTCGCCATTTCCTGCACATAAATGCATCGTACAGTACAGATCAACTTACAAATGTTTAACTGGAATAGCTCTAAGAGGAACTGCCTTGTGAATTGTGAACTCAAAAGTTTCTGCCATGTCCAAATCCTCAGGTTTAATACCCCCCTCAAGTTTCCAGTCAACGCAGTGAATCAAAGACGCTAGCATGAGATGCACCATCCTGTGAGCCAGAGGAAGCCCTGGACAAATTCTCCTCCCAGCACCAAATGGAATGAGCTCGAAATGGT